>SKCR01039575.1:0-75193 GCA_019454045.1 Zanthoxylum bungeanum | reverse complement strand
GGAGGGATCATGCCCTCGTAGCGATTGCTTACTCCAGTGTTACCGAACACAAAGAGGAACATGCCCTTAATGTTTCGGACACTCTTTGATCCCTATTTGTGATCGTTCGGATCCGTGAGTAGTATAGCACGGGGAGGGATTGTGCCCTCGTAGCGTATGTCTGCTCCAACGTTGTAAGGGGGAGCCCTCAAACAATACACAGGCTCCATGGCGACCTGAAGTATAGAGGATGTGCCTTTACCATTCTAAACGCTCTTTGATCCAAATCATGGTTCGCCGAGACTCTGAATTGAAAGATTCAGGATTGTGTTTTGGAAACCTCGGACATGACGTTGTTTTAAGGAATCTGTACTGATTGTTTACACTTTAACATTTTTAAGCATTGAGTCACCCCCCCCCCCCCCCCGTTTTTTAAATTTGAAAGTTTTTGTTTTTGTTTTTCGTTGGTCAGACAAGAGGACGCCCGTGTCAGATTCGGTAGGGCTTCAAAAGGTTGACTCGCTTCCCTTCTGAACATGACCCAAAGATTATTCGGCTCGGGGCTGGATTTCATTCCGCCAAGGCCATTTGGTTACTCGGCTCGGGGCTAGATTTCGTTCCGCCGAGGCCACTTGATTTCTCTTAGGTCGGGGTCGGGTTACGTCCCACCGAGTCGGTCTTTTTGGTCTGGGGGCGTAACATTCGCCCAGAGCCAAGTGTTTATCTCAGCTCGGGGTTAGGTTACGTCCCACCGAGTCTGTCTTTTTGGTATGGGGACGTAACATTCCCCCAGAGCCAAGTGTTTCTCTCAGCTCGGGGTCGGGTTACGTCCCACCGATTCTTTCTTTTTGGTCTGGGGACATAATATTCCCCCATAGCCAAGTGTTCCTCCCAGCTCGGGGTCGGGTTTACATCCCACCGAGTCTATCTTCTCAAACTGGGGACGTAACATTCCCCCAGTGAGCCAAGTGTTTCTCCTAGCTCGGAGTCGGTCCTCAAGTGGTCGTTTTTGGGAGAGAAATCGGAGCAAGTCATGAAGGATCAAAAAAAGAAAAGTGGAATAGAAGTATACAAGATATTCACATAAATAGGGTCGTGAAAAAGAGTTATTACAAGAAAAATAAAGTGTGTTCGGGATTACACGGGGCCCCATTCGGGTTACCCCCTACAGTTCAGCCCACGCAGGGGCAATTGTTTCTTCCTGAACAGGTACGGGTGACAATTGGCTAGGTTCGTCCTCGGGAGAGGGGACAATGGATTCCACAGGGACGGCTTCAGGAGCAGGAGCATGAGCCTCAGACCGAATCTCTTCAAGAACAGGGGCCTCAAGTCGGTCCTCTTCAGGAGCCGGGGTGATCGAGATAAGATCGGGATCCATCACCTCTTCGGGAGAAAGGGGTAACCATCTTTGAAACTCCTCCTGTGAAATTTCCCATTTGCATAAGCAGATGGCCTCGTGGATAGGCCCCATATCCGGGTTGGGCAGTACCATCGAGATGATCTCGGTGCAGTCTCCGACCACCTCAAGGCGGATTGCGTCTCTCTCGGCCTCCAGCTCAGTTTTCTTCCTCTTAAGCTCGTCCCGGGCCCGTACCAGCTCTTCATCTTTGGCCCTCAGCTTAGACTCAATGTTGTGCACTTCCACCTAGGATCCTGTTGTCGGCCTGGGCAGCCTCCAAATCCTTCTTGGCAGCATCAGCGTTTTTCCTCTCCAGATAGGCGGCGGCCCCGAGAGCTTTATTTGTGGTATGAGCCTCAACAGCAGCCAGCTCCAGATTCTTTATGTTTTCTTCTTTACGGGCCAGCTCGGCCTCCACTTCACTAAGCCGGTTCTGGAGCCTCTGGGCTTGGCCACCCTCGGATAAAAGGCTCAGGAGAAGATCATTATTCTTTACCGCAAGATAGGTCGCCTACCGAAAAGAAACAGAAAATCAGAAATCGAACTAAGTTACGAAGTCACAGCGGGAATAAGGGAAGAGTAACTACCTTCACCATCTGGGAACACAATAATGTAACCACATCATCAGGAGAGAGATCTTCGTATCTCGGAATCTTTGCCGGTGGGACCGCCTCGGCCAGTTCCTTGATTGCCGGCACAAGATGAGAAGTGGCCTCCCGAATGTCCTGACCGAGGTCTTCTACGCCAAGAATCACGGTGCCTTTCTGTTTTTTGGAGGAACCCTCTAGCACTCCCTTCTCTTTCCGAATGGGCTGCCTCTTGCTCATGACATGTTCCTCATCCACCTCCCGAGTCAGGTCGGCCTCCTCTGCCCCGAACAGACGTCTCCTTTTTCTGGTCGGTTTCGATGGGTTGGCAGGACGAGCGGAGACTGTTGGCGATACCCTAGTAGGGGGAGATAAGCTTTGGGTAGCTAACGAGGCCGTCTCTTCAGTCACTCCTCTGACCTCAGCAGTCTCTGGCCGTTTCCGAGAGGGCCCGGCCCCAACCTGGCCGGTTTTCTTTGTTGCGCCAGCCAGTTGATCAAGGTATTTTGGCCTTCTTGAAATACCTGCAAAAAAAAAAAACAAAGGCAAAAAGAGTGGTCAGTCCAGAATCTGAGCAGAATCAAATCATCATCACGCTAAGCACACAAGGGGATTGGTTAGAGGGTTAGTGAAGCCTACCTATCCGCCCCGGGACATACGGAGGAGCAGTCTGAATCAGGCCCGACTCAACAAAGGCCTCGTCGTTAACCAATTGCTTCCAGTGATCGGCATATCGCCGAGCCCAGCGCACCCGCGCACGGACCTGGTGGGAGACCTTGGGAGCATCCCTCCAACAATCTGGGAAGAGTCAAATAAGTTAGAAACCTATCGTAAAGTCAAGAGCATGAATACTAAGGGTTAGATTCCTAACCTCCCGCTCTAAAGATATCCGGGACAGAAACCTCCTCTTCATAAGATCTCAGGACCCGTCCCCAATCTCTTGTGGCCCAGAACCATAAATCTTTGATGTTTTTGTTGGAGTCGGGGAGTTTTCCGACAATATTTGACGAGTCAGCATAAACAGAGAGGTAGTACCAACCATGGTGCGTTCTTGAGTTGGCCTTCAGTCGATATAACCTCTTCGCTTCTTCAAGGCGGGGTTCGACGAGCCCCGACCGACTCCAAATCACATATAGCCCGGCCAGAATCCTCCAGCTATTCAGGGTTAATTGGCAAGGGGTGATCTCCATTTCGGCCAGCATCCAGGCGAAGTAACGTTGAATTGGCAGCTGGAGACCACACTCAAAGAAAGCCGGGAGAAGAGCCACCGAACCCTCATCAGGTTGACTAGCACGATCCATTGGCCCGGGGACTTCAAGGGCGATATCTATCGGAATTTCATATCGTTTCCGGAGCAGTGCTAGGTCGTCTTCAGTTATCTTGGAAGGACGGTCCATGTCCAGAGCCGAGCAGTCAAAATCACCGGGCTCTAGGTCCTTCCGAGGAATCCTCTGATGGTAAGTATCATGTTCAATTTCGGAAGGGGTAGGGGTAGTATCGAGGTCCTCTATGCTTGGTGCCCCCGAGCTCGATGAGAGATCTTCAACAGGGGGGTCAGAATTTTAATGGGGTTTTCAGAGGAAGACCGGGTGTCAGACATCCCTGACATCCGAGAAATAAAAGAAAAATGGGGAAGGTCAGTCTATAGCTAATTTCTGAAGCTAAGCTTGTGAGTTCTAAATGCCCTAACAACATCGATCAAGCCATAAATCTCTCCCTAGCAACACAAAGCCAAAACAAAAAAAAAGGAGCATGATTCGCAACACATTAAAAGCAAAGCAAAGAGGTCGTTCAGAAGACTTACTTGTTTCTTTCGGAGGGATTGAAGATTGCTCGGTACGACTTGGTTGTTCTTTGAGTTCACTGGTCACAACTAAAAGGGAAGAGTTCTCACGGTTGGGAAGATCGAAGAGTTCGTGAAAGAAGGCAACAGTATTTACTCCGTTTTTTTATAGTCTGTTCAGTGCATTTGTGGCCGTTGGATTGAACGAAAGCGTCAGATATACACCACGTGTCGCTTTTTAAAATGATCTTTCAGAATTGGATGGACGGCTGAGATTGGGCGTCTTTTGAATTGACAATAGCGGTCGGATTGTTTTGCTTTTTGGCGGGAGAACGACGGATGGTTGACAAGTGGTAGGCTCCCGTTAAACCCTAGAAGTGATTTGATGGGCATTTAAGAGGATGTGACGGTTACGCGTCTCGATGGACTGTTTACAGAAGGGCAATAAAGGAATTTTGCGTTGGTAGAAAGAAAGACAGGCCGAACACCTGAGTCAGACCGAGGATAAGATAAGTGTAGGCCGACGAATTTTCTCCTTCGAAGATTGGCCACCAGTTCACCAGCAAATACCACTCTTTTTATATAGTTCCCGGAACCAACTCGTACACTTGTTGGAATCGAGAACTAGGGGACAGATGTTGGTGGTATTTTCAGGTCCTATGATTTTAAGCAATACGGCAGGATCAGATGCCCGTGCATTATCAGATCGACAACAGCATTCTCAGTTCAAAAGACCATCATGACCGACCTCATGAAGACCGGGAATATGGCGGGAAACGCTCCAAAAGATAAGACATCCTATTCTTACGGATAAGAAGATAAGTTATCCTACTGTCATGGGGAAAGGTTGATAAATCAGTGTCCTAATAGGATATAGGAAGTGAATGTAGTTTCAACTAAGGAATCCTTGTAGGAAAAGGAATCTGATTTCTCCACTATTATAAATAGGAGGGGAAAGTGTAAGTAAAGGCATCAAAATCATTATCATCAGACTTGTAAACACAAAAGAGATATCGGAGAAGCATATCTCAGTAATAAAAGTATCATTCGATTTGTGTCCGTGAACGTAGGTTGGATTTGATCCGCCGAACCACGTTAAATCTCTTTGTCGATTGGCGTATTATCTGTCTTTTGCTAAGTTTGCTTTTGGTTCCCCATAACCGAACAAATTCACTATTGAGGGAGGATTGTCTCGGGAGTAATATTTCAATATTGCCCTAAGACCAAAATCAGTCGTCAACACCTTTAATAGATTTCCTTACAGGTTAGGAATATACCTGTCGGGCGGGGGTAACCATAATTGGAACTTAATCTTAATGAATTCAGGTAACTTGGTTGACATAGGAATATGATTAATTGGGTTACATTAGATATTTGTATTTGACCATTGGAATAAGCTTTTACATATTTTTGTTCGAGGTTAATAAACCATAGGCCGTATATCAAGAGTATCATCCATTACGAAAAGACTTTCCTACTGGAAAGCGATGCAATAAGTGCTTCAATCCAACAATAGTGAGTGGTATTATTATTTGATTATCTAACAGAAGTGATATCGGGTATGATCCCCACTTCCACAATCATTTAAAAAAAATGGCCATGTAACTCTCAAGACTTTTCTCAAGCATGCATCTTTAACTAAGAAAAGCTCACAAGCAAACAACCATGAAGAAAGTTATCAGCAAAATGACAATGAAAAACAAGTTCTTGCAATGAAATAAAAGACTCTACAAATCCTAAAGGGAGAAAACAAGAGAATAAAACCTCAAGAAAAATACTAATAGTAGCCAAATAAAACACTTTTGGCCAAATGAAAAGAATATAACAGACCAAAGCAAACAAAGCCCATCAATGAAAACTAATAGTAGCCACTCACTGCCAATAATACTTGGCATCTATAACCTAGTGAGACGGCATAATCTTATATATTTCAAGCTCAAAATCCCAAGCACATACCAAAGATCTTTTTTCTGTATCAAATACGACACAAGACTGAGTGATGAAGACGATATCAATAGGTTCATCCAACCTAAAAGCATTTTCTGTGTACAATAGCTGGACCGGATTCGTCATATTCACCCTTGGATATCCACATCTGCAGCAGGGGGCAAAGAAATAAATAAAGAAGCCCAATACATTTGTTCAACACGTCCTTACTAAACCTAATGTCAAATAACGGTATAATATAAAGCATTGTATTAAAGAAATTCACAAGTAGGTTACCTGCTGGAAGGTGCTGAGAGATGCAAGAATAGATCCTCCAATCCAGACACTGTACTTTCTCTCAGGAGGTGCAACAACCTTGATCTTCATGCTACTAGGAGCAAGTGCGGTAATTTCCTTGCTCATCCGATCAGCAATTCCAGGGAACATAGTTGACCCACCGCTAAGCACAATGTTTCCATACAGATCTTTCCTGATATCAACATCACACTTCATGATGGAGTTGTAAGTGGTTTCATGAATTCCAGCAGCTTCCATTCCAACTAAAGATGGCTGGAAAAGTACTTCTGGGCAACGGAACCTCTCAGCTCCGATTGTAATCACCTGCCCATCAGGCAACTCATAACTTTTCTCAACTGCAGAGCTGCTCTTTGCAGTCTCCAACTCTTGCTCATAATCAAGGGCAACGTAAGCAAGTTTTTCCTTCATGTCACGGACAATTTCCCGCTCAGCAGAAGTGGTGAAAGAATACCCTCTCTCAGTGAGGATCTTCATCAAGGAGTCCGTTAGATCACGACCAGCAAGGTCCAAACGAAGAATAGCATGAGGGAGGGCATAGCCTTCATAAATTGGTACTGTGTGGCTGACACCATCACCAGAATCTAAGACAATACCTATTTAAATAACCACACTTCTGGTGAGCGCACAAATCAAGAGATGGGAATAAAAGGTGATCAAACTGAGATCATAATATAGGGAACAAAGAAAGTTCAATCATATGCCAAGTTTCCGAAACACATGAAAGGTGAAGTTATTCTGTGCAATCGAACAATTTGCAACTTAGTCCCTTTGCATTGGGATTATATTAGATAGCTAATATTTTTTCTTCTTACTTCCTTCTAAATGTTTCCTTTTTTCTTCCACAGATCCCTAGTTTCTTACACGGCTTTCTGGTGAGCAATATAAAGCACTATGAACTATACTTTCATAACTGTAATTTGAGTTATACTGGATTTACTGATCCCAAAATATTCTCAAGACCAACAATTTACAATGAATACGAACCTGTTGTACGACCACTGGCATAAAGGGAAAGCACAGCCTGGATAGCAACATACATAGCAGGCACATTAAAGGTTTCAAACATGATCTGTGTCATCTTCTCCCTGTTGGCTTTGGGATTGAGTGGTGCTTCAGTCAAAAGTACAGGGTGTTCCTCGGGGGCCACACGAAGCTCATTGTAAAAAGTGTGATGCCAAATCTTCTCCATGTCATCCCAATTGCTGACTATACCATGCTCAATTGGGTACTTCAAAGTGAGGATACCTCTTTTTGACTGGGCTTCATCACCAACATAAGCATCCTTTTGACCCATCCCAACCATGACACCTGTGTGACGAGGTCTGCCAACAATACTGGGGAACACTGCCCTTGGAGCATCATCACCAGCAAAACCAGCCTGGAAATTTCCACGACACCAAAGAAATCAGAGTTCGTCAAATCAGAATTTGCGAAATTATTTATCAGAGAAGATTTAATAAATGGTATTGAACCTAGCTAATAGAATAATTTACTAACCTTGACCATTCCAGTTCCATTGTCACAGACGAGTGGTTGAATATCCTCAGCATCAGCCATCTTTTATGATTCTAGAAAAAGGGAAATCATAAAAGAGATGAGAAGGTGAAAAATACTAAAATCAATGAAAATCAATCCAACTAAAATAAAAACTTTTCGAGTAGGACATGCTTAAATCAATATCAAATTCACATATAAAGAAACCATACATAATATCATATAAATAGGTAAAATCATTCCATTTCTCGATCGTAATTGCTTCAGGTAGTTAATCAATCATTCTAAAGGCCGATCATGTACCATTTGAATCTTGTAAGACATAAATTCAAATCTCAGGATAGGCATGTTTAAATCCATTCACATATACTATTAAATCTTACCCAAAGCTGAACAAAGACCAATACTTTGAACAGATTTTTCTGATCAAACATATGATTTTAAGGGATCATAAAATTGCAAGAAAATAAAAATAAAAACCCCATTTGATTGCCAGTTTCTTGTGACATGATTTCAAAACCAATATATTAATTGAAAACAAATAAATCCCAACAAACAATATGTATGTATTACAGAACAAGCTACATCAGTAACCAAACAAAGGGGAAAACTGAAAAAACAGATTAAAAAAAATAAATAAATAAACATACATTTTTTATTACACAAAATAGTAGCTTTTGGTCCTCTATTATCTGGAATGCAAAGTGAAACTTAACTTTGGCTGGCTCAGATTCTGAGAAGCACCAAGTGGAGAAAATTGAAGGGGAAGCATGCTTTTATAGCATCACCAAGCCAAATGATAATGAAATGCAAATGTAAATGCAAATGCAATTTCACTTCAGCAGTATTTGGCTGCTGAGAATGAATAAACAAAAAAAGAAGTTTAACTTGCTAAAGAAAATGGGGCTTGCATGATGACTAAAGAGCTCAAAGTAAATGTCTGTTTGTTCTCTATATTTTGCAAAAAATATCATAAAATATAGTTTTGTTACGATTAATTTTTTTTTTTTTTTTTTTTTGAGATCTTATAGAATTATCATTCAAATGTTAACTGATTGATGATGTGTGATATCTTATTTTTATCATAAAAGTTTTAAAAAAATAATATTTTAACTGTAATAAAATTAACTATGTCAGTATATTGGTGTCTTGAGATATTTCTCAAAATATAAAGACTAATCGAATATTTAATCTAAAATTAAAGATCATATAATTCTAATCAATTTCTAATAAAAAATTTGGTATCAACGCAACCGTAATGTAATTATTAATAATGAAAAAATTGTTAACAAAAACCAAATATTGAGATAGTTAGACCAAATAACAAAATGTGGAAGCATTGTAATTTTTTTGGCCAAAAAAAATAAAAAATAAAAATAAAAATAAAATATTGGGCTTAATAGCAGTAATAAGACTAGAGAAGGAATCTTATTTGATTTACAACAAAACAAACAAACCGGCCTAATAAAGGAGGGAGACTCTATATATATATAAATAAATAAATTCGGAATTAATTAATAACAATAAAAATATAATTATTGATTAACACATAATATGTATTTATTGATTGGATTTATTGAATCTGTGACATATAAATTTTTCCTTATGAAAATGTTACGTGTAAAATGCAACAACTCCACGTCAGCAGGACGGCTATAAAGTGTGGGCGGTGGATTAAAGGTCATGCTGAGTGTGCCGACCACGTCGAAGTCCTACAATTTGGAAGCCGGCGAAGGCCCCACATTTCTTTATATATATAATTTGGCTACATTTTTGCTCTCTACTTCTAAGAGACTAAATTTACTAAAATTTGTTCTTCTTTTGCTATATTTTCATAATCCTCAAATTCTAGCAACTTGTAAGTATTTGATATTATTTATTAAGTTGTAACGCAATTATAGATGGCGTCTGTATTGGTTCTCCCGTTACCGAATTCTAATCGATTTTTTCAATGGAGTAGTTGTAAATAATTTTATTTTCATTTATATGGATTGATTTGTATATTTTTGACATAATTGAATACATAATCATGAAATAAATTAAATCGGAAATAATAATAATTTATATATTATAAAAAGCAAGATGTTTCAATATTTAAAATACCAAGAATAGATTCTCTGGCCTTAATATTTTATTTTATTATTGTAGCATCTAATTTAATTGTCTCACCACTTCATTTAATTTAGTTTTTTATTTTACTGGTTGTATATTATTATTATTAGTACTATTATTTTATTTTACTAAATTTATTTTCTGTGGATCGCCCCGAACTCATCAAGTTACTTCGACACTTTTATTTATGGAGTAAAAAATCACTTTTGTGAGAATGCATCAAGTTTTTAGTGTTATTACCAGAAAATGAATTAGTAGATAGACTAATAATGTAACAATATTGTATTATATTTTATTTGCTTTACTTTTTGACATTTTAGCATTTTTCTTATCTTTCTTCTCTCCTTATTATATTTTTTGACTTTTTTTTCTTTTACTTTTATTTCATATTTTTTTAATTTCTCTATTTTTGTCATTTTTTTGACTTTTTTTTTTATCTCTTTGTTTATTTTAATTTTTCTTTTTTTTTTTTGCTTATTTTCTTTTAGGTAGACCCCACCATTTAATATAATATGATTGATTGTAACATGGCTTAAATGAATGCCGAATATAGAAATCTCGTTTAAACCTTGTACATAATTCTTCATGACCAAAGGAAATAGAAAATTGAAATGAAATGGGGTTTGAATTATTCTAAAGAATTTCTTGAGTTATCTCCTTCTAGAAACTATTTTATAATATTCATTGAGAACTGAATCTAAGAAATTGAGATAACTGAATGATAACTTCAAATAAGATCTGAATTATTTGTTAGGGAGTAATCATTGTATTTGTGTTATTTTCGTTTTTCCTTTTATTTTTCATTAATTATTTTTATTCTATTTTGTTATTTGCATTTTGTTGTTTTTTTCGTTGCTGCTGTTGTTGTAAGTATTCCATTGTATATTTAAATTTAAACATATAATATGTATTTATGTTGCATGAGATATTGGTCTCGATCATCCAATGGTATGTTAAACAGGGAATCTCAATCACTTTCACCATAAATCAAAATGCCCAATAACTGAAATGAAAATCCAATTAACCAATATAAAATTCAATTGATATGGTAAAACATGAGTCACGACATGGTGATCTTAACCATCCTATGACATTCAGAGAATACATGAATCCGACAGAATCGCCTTCTTGCATGGTTTTTCCCTAAGATGCATTACATTTCGACTTTAAACTAGATGTCATTTAACTTTTACCCATATTCTACAGTCTAGAATCAAAAAATCATTACCAACACTTGAGGTATTTTGAAGAGGTATGTAACATATGCACATACCAAAATTGCATCATGAACATAATTTATCTCAAGTTTTTGTTTTCCTTTTTCTTTAAATAATAAAGCTAAAATTTGGTTACAAAACCTCAGGTCAGAATCTATTTGAACATGAAATGATTTTCAAGAATAATTTTTGAAAAAAATTCTTTCACCTCATAAAACAAATTCTTTTAAGAAAAGAATCACAACATTTATACATAAGTCAATAGAAATTTTTTATCAATGTTGGGAGAGATTTAAAAGAAATATTAAATATTTATCCACACCACAAGTATAAAACATGGAGGCCGAATTCCTACTCTACGATGGTTTAACACTCAATGAAGACAAGTAGTTTAAATGACGTGTAACTGTGAATTTAGGGACAAAAGTCCTGAAGATAGATTACTTAGAACACATAGCAGATAATACACAACACTGGGACACAATTGACACTTATGAATCGTCAGTTAAACCGCAATCATATGATAGATTGATGAGTGGTAATTATATCA
This sequence comes from Zanthoxylum bungeanum, assembly GCA_019454045.1. NCBI lineage: Eukaryota > Viridiplantae > Streptophyta > Magnoliopsida > Sapindales > Rutaceae > Zanthoxylum > Zanthoxylum bungeanum. The sequence continues at coordinate 63,828 of SKCR01039575.1, read as the reverse complement.
CTATTTTCCACTCATTTGACCTAATATTTTGTATAATTTCTTGAGTTTTGTGAATATTTTGATGTATTTTGTGTTATTTTGTAGATAAATAAAGTTTCAGGACACTCTGGAGGTGATTTGGGCCAAAACAGTGAAAATTGGACGAAAATGGCAAAATGGTCATTTCTCGCGTCACGACGCGCAAGCCTTTGGCATCGCGATGCCTAATATGCGCCGAACAGTGCTAACGTGCACCAGATCCACAAGTCAGAATCTGAGAAAGTTTGACTTTGCTAACGTGCGTCGTGCCACGTGTCACTATCACAGCCGATCTGCTAACGTGCGCCGTGCCACGTGTCATCATCCTATGGTGCCGACAATCACCATTGCCACGTGTGCCACGTGTCACTCCACGTCACCACCATGTCATCGTCTAAATCACCAGTTGACCGAGTCAAAATGTCACGTCATCGTCATGTCATCTTCAACCAATCACTTAGTGCCCTAAGGCCAACTGATTAATGAGTCATTGGCTCAAAGCTTGTTAAATAGGTTAAGGAGAAAGCTAAAATAAATCATAATTTTTTTTTTTTGACATCTGAGATCCGAGCAATTATATTCGTAGGAGTGTCTTAACACCAAATGCCCTAAAGCTATCTGGTTTGAGAGTCATTGGCACAAAGATCGTTATAAGGATTGATGATGTATTATATATATATAAAAAAAAATATTTTTTGTATATATATAAACTCATATTGCAAAAAAACAATGTGTGAACTCTCGTATAACTTTAGGACAAAATATTACTTTTTTTTCAACATGACCTATGAATATTGTGAACATAATAAATTAATTGATACTTTGTCTTATGTGTGTATGGAAAAATGGTAAAACGTATAGGAGGATATGCTTATATGTTAATTTAAAAAGAAAGAAAACAAGTACTGACTTGGATAAAAAAAATAAAAATAAAAATAAAAATAATTTTCGCTCAAATTACTAGAGACTAGTAATAAAGTGGTTGGGGTGTCATGAATATTAAAAAGTGTACATTTATTAAAAGGAAAATTAATCATTTTACACTTGTAGTTTCATTAATCTCCTTAATTTAGCACATTTATAAAATAATAGTTAAATTTATATAGTATCTATTTTTATTGTAATTTTTATCCGAGTAGGTCATAGTAGAGACACAATACCATCTGTTGATAAGAGTGTTATGAGTATGGCATCTCGACCTATTAGCCCACGACGGTGCTTTAGCTGTGGCCAGGAAGGTCATGTTAGCCTACAGTGTAACACATGAAGAAGTGTTTCAAATGTCAACTGTTTGGATATTTTGCTAGAGATTGCCTCACTAGTGGTGCATCTCGAGGAGCTGAGCCAACAACAGGTGGAGCAATGATAGTTGGACGTGGTAGAGGGACAGATTCCAGTAGTAGTCATTGATGAGGCTCGGGGTTCCCATAAAAAAGGTAGAAGGACTTCGAACGAAACATATGGTGGTAGAGGACAAACATCTCAGACACATACAGCATCTGGTGCTGATAGGGGACGAGTCTTCGCCACGACAGAGCATGAGGCATAAGATGGTGGTGATATTGTATCTGGTATAATTTGGCTATCAGGTTTACTTGTTCGAGCTTTTTTTGATATAGATTCTACGCATTCATCTATTGCTACTGCTTGTATTCCTTATCTGGGTAGTATAACAGAGTCTAACAAGAGTTTCTTGATTATGAGTCTTCCTTCGGGGAAAGAAATCATGATAGATATAATATACAGATGAATGGGTGTTGATATTGAGGGAAGACAACTACCCGTTGTGCTTTACCTATTAAAGATGGAAGACTTCGGTCTAATTTTAGGGATGGATTGGCTGACAGCCCATAGAGCCGTTATTGATTGCAGTGGAAAAGAAGTGAGGTTTAGAGCAAATGACGAGGAGTTCAAAGTAGTCAATAATCGTAGCTGGGTTGTGTCACCTATCATTTATGCTATCTCTGTGTATATGATGATTAGACAAGGGTGCAAAGGTTTTAGCCAGCATCTCTATGGTGGAGAATGAGGAATCAACGTCGATATCAGACATTCCACTTGTGAGAGAGCCAAAACGGTAGTTATCGTCATTGACCGTTCGTCGGTAACCACCGTGCATCATCCATTACCACTACCGTCACTGTGATCCTTGTGATATATACTGACCATTGGTTCCTTCCTTGTGAGATTTGGAGGTCATTGGAGCTTGATACGTGATTGTTACCATTTTGGGGGTGTAAACATAAGATTTTGAAAGTTTTGGACTTAATTGCACATTGGCATGATTATAAGGGTAAATTTATAAATTCTATTTTTCAGGAGTTAATAAGTAATATTTGAGAGTTTTAGGATTATATGGACATAGTAGAAAAATTTTAGGGTTAAATCGGAAATTTAGAAAGTTTAGGGGTAAAATTATAATTTTAGCAAAATTGATGGACCTGATCTCAATTTTACACTTTTAATATCTGAGCGAAGATATAGACATACAGAGGACTTTTGCGTGGATTAAAGTTAGTATATCGCACAATGATTCCCTTAATATAATTATTTGTTTATTGATGTTTGTCGTGAAAGAGAGTGTGTGTGTGGTGTGTGTATATATATATATATATTATTGTATAAATATAGTTATATATATATATATGAATATATATATTTATATGTATATATTGAAATATTTATTGAGTTATTGAAAGCATGAGAATTATAAATTCATGAATGTTGAGATGAGATTGATTAATTGAATGTGAGATTTGATTATATTAGATGATGTGTGTTGTTATGTTATGCCGTCAGATTTTGTATAATAGTGGTCGGAGATGAGATGAGATGAGAGAGCTCATGAGAGGCTATGTGATGCCATACATAATTAGTGGTGGAACGTGTTTCAGTTCTCACTTATACATTTATGCGGGATGATATGGTGGGAAACCTTGGGTGTTGTGATGTGGTACTCTTCCATTGATTTCAATCAACTATTATATCATAACCGGATTACCAATCACGTTTGATGGATTTTTGTATTGTTGTGACAATGGTTGCTTGAGATGATGCTTATTATAGTATATGTTATTTTCAAATATTATTACAGATTTATATACACATACATATCCATATTTTATTGGTGATGTCATGTTGAGAGTATGAGTGCTTTACTTACTGAGCTCTTTAAGCTCACCCTCATTTTCCCAAACATCCCAAGTAGATCGCCAACACAACAATAACAGTAGTAGGAATTAATCCACGTGCCACAATCACTTTTCGGATTGGTCCAGACATTTAGGACATAATTTTCATGTTTTTAAGATTTGTATTGTAAAGTTTAATATTGGAGGCTTTATTCAGAGATTTGCTAAATTATAATTTAAAAAGCATTATTTTCTTTACATATATCTTTGAATTGCATGACATGTTGGATGCTCGGACGAAAGAAGTCCGCGAACCCAGTTTTAGGGTTGGGACTACTCTAGGGATGAGGTCATGTCAGTCCTAGTGCATCGTTGCCCAGTAATAACCTTGTTTGAGTGTTTTTTGAGCAATCGATCTCCCACTAGCTCTAATAAACGCCCTCATGGATTTCCCTCAGCACATAATAACCTTCATCGGGCTTAAGACACCTCAAGTATGGCATTGTATAGCCCCTTCTATAAAGCAACACATCTATCAGGCAAAAATATGCACTCCAGTATTTCAGCCTCCTCACTTCCTTCTTATCCCCTGGTAGATTTCTAGACTCTAAATACCTCTTGATCGGGTCAATCCATATTGGCTTAACTTCAGCCTCCATTCCATCACCCATGATCCTCCCATACTTTTCAACTTTAGGATCTCAAAGGGAATGACCCGGGGGATTTTAGACTTGATGGACGATTCCAATCGGGCCAACGAATCCGCATATTGGTTATTTTTTGGACCGACCTGCTCATATGTGACATTCTCCACTCCTTCTAGTAACTTCTTCATCTTCGCGAGGTATGCTATCATGATGGGCTCCCTTACCTGAAACCCATCATTCAACTGCTGGATAGCCAGTTAGGAATCACTCTTTACATTCACATCTCTTACCCCAACTGCACCATAGAGCTTCAACCCCGCCAAGATCACCTCATACTCAGCTTCATTGTTAGTTTCTTCAAATGAAAATCTCAGTGCGTAGCTCAGCTCCTCATAATGTCCATATCGAGGATGACTCCAACCCTACATCATTACGAGGTGACCGACCCATCAATAAACAAATCCCATTTATCATCTTCCGAGACCATCATGACTTGGGGCCTGGTGAACTCCGCCATAAAGTCAGCTAGAGCTTGCCCTTTAATAGAAACCGGGGGCAGGTAACATATTTCATATTCGCTAAGCTCTACATGAAATTTTACCAGACGACCCGATGTCTCAGGTTTATGCAATATTTGTCTAAGTGGATGGTTGGTGTATACCTTGATGGGGTAGGCTTGGAAGTAATATCGTAACTTCATTATTGTAGTCACTAAGGACAATGCCATCAACTCATGGGCCGAATATCGGGTCTCTTCATCTAATAATGCTTTGCTAGCATAATATACTGGCCTCTGAATTTTATCTATTTCTTGTTATAATACTAAACTTATAGCATGCTCTGAAACAACTAAGTACATAAATAACATCTCACTCGAAATTTGCTTAGCCATAAGTGGAGATCGGGTCAAGTACTCTTTAAGTTGCTGGAATGCCTCATTGCACTCGTTTGTCCACTGTTTAATATAATTATTTGTTGATTAATGTTTGTCGTGAAAGTGTGTGTGTGTATATATATATTGTATAAATATAGTTATATATATGAGTATATATATTTATATGTATATATTGAAATATTTATTGAGTTATTGAAAGCATGAGAAATATAAATTCATGAATGTTGAGATGAAATTGATGGATTGGATGTGAGATTTGATTATATTAGATGATGTGTGTTGTCATGTTATGCCGTCAGGTTTTGTATAATCGTAGTCGGAGATGAGATGAGATGAGATGAGATGAGAGAGCTCATAAGAGGCTATACGATGCTATGCATAATTAGTGGTGGAACATTTTTCAGTTCCCACTTATTCATTTATGCGGGATGATATGGGGGGAAACCTTAGGTGTTGTGATGTGGTACTCTCCTATTGGTTTCAATCCACTATTATATCATAACTGGATTAACAATCATATTTTATGGATGTTTGTACTGTTGTGAGAATGGTTGCTTGAGATGATGCTTATTATAGTATATGTTATTTTCAAATATTATTATTATTATTATTATTATTATTATTATTATTATTATTATTATTATATATATACATATACATATCCATATCCATATTTTATTGGTGATGTCATGGTTAGAGTATGAATGCTTTACTTACTGAGCTCTTTAAGCTCACCCCCATTTTCTGAAACATCTCAGGTAGTTCACCCGCACAGCAGTAGCAATACTAGAAATTGATCCACGTGCCATAATCACTTTTCGAATTGGTCCAGACATTTATGACATTATTTTCATGTTTTTAAGATTTGTATTGTAAAATTTAATATTGGAGGCTTTATTTGGAAATTTGCTAAATTGTAATTTAAGAAGCATTATTTTCTTTAAAAATATGTTTAAAATGCATGACATGTAGGATGCTCGAACGAAAGAAGTCCGCGAACCCATTTTTAGGGTTGGGCCCACTCTAGGGATGGGGTCGTGACAGTCCTGGTGCATCGTTGGCCAGTAATAACCTTGTTTGAGTGTTTTTTTAGCAATCGATCTCCCACCAGCTCCGGAAAACGTCCTCATGGATTTCCCTCAACACATAATAACCTTCATCGGGCCCAAGACACCCCAAGTATGACATTGTGTAGCCCATTCTATAAAGCACCACATCTATCAGGCAAAAACGTGCACTCTGGTATTTCAGCCTCCTCACTTCCTTCTTGTCCCCTGGTAAATCTCCAGACTCTAGTTACCTCTTGATCGGGTCTATACATATTGGCTTAACTTCAGCCTCTATTCCATCACCCATGATCCTCCCATACTTTTTGACTCAAAGATCTCAAAGGGAATGACACGGGGGATTTTAAACTTGATGGATGATTCCAATCGGGCCAACTAATCCGCATATTGGTTATTTTTGGACCGATTTGCTCATATGTGACATTCATCATTCCTTCTAGTAACTTCTTCACCTTCGTGAGGTATGCTATCATGTTGGGCTTCCTTATCTAAAACCCATCATTCAACTGCTGGATAGCCATTTGAGAATCACTTTTTACAATCACATTTCTTACCCCAACTGCACCACAGAGCTTTAACCCCGCCAAGATCGCCTCATACTCAGCTTCATTATTAGTTTCTTCAAATGTAAATCTCAGTGCGTAGCTCAGCTCCTCATCATGTCCATACCGAGGATGACTCCAGCCCTACATCATTACGAGATGATCGACCCATCAATAAACAAATCCCATTTCTCATCTTCCCCAACCATCATGACTTGGGTCTTGGTGAAATCCGCCATAAAGTCAGCTAGAGCTTGCCCTTTAATAGAAACCGGGGAAGGTAAAATATGTCTATTGATGAGCAGAAAATATATCACTATTTACCGTCCATTTAACCTAATATTTTGTATGGTTTCTCGAGTTTTATGAATGTTTTTATGTGTTTTTGTGTGTTTTACAGATAAATAAAGTTTTGGGACTCAATGGAATAAATAAGGGCAAAAATTAGACTTGACATTTGGATTTTGGAGGTTGGAAACTTGAAATGGCGTTCTAACGAAATACAATTTTGGAAATTTCAACTTTGCGTAATTTTCGTATTTTGGCCATAACATTCTACTCCAATATCGGATTGAAGTAATTCAAGTTCCAAATTAAAGAAGACGGAAAGATCTACATTTTTTAAGTTCATAGTAATTTCGAATTCGGAAGTTTTCATGACCGAAATTGATAAAACATCCGAAAGTGTGTTATGTGCAATTATTAAAGTCATATTCAAAACAAAAAAAAAATAAATAAAAAATGTCAAACTTCCACCAAACATGGAGGATTTGGTGCCATATATTGTGCCATGTTTGGTGGAGATATTAGTGGAGAAATTGGTGAAGGCAAAATTTTGCCTATAAATATCAAGCCATTTCATTTGTAAATTTCTTACCTTCTTCTGAGGATTTCCTAAAGAATACTAAGAAGATTGTATCTTGTTTTTTTATTTACAGTTTTTTTATTTAATTTTTATTTTGGGCAATAGTTCTTTCTTTATTTTACTTTTCAGTCTTTATTTTACTTTTCAATATGAGAATGTAACTCATCTCTGCTGGGGTGAAGGGTAAATCTTTTATTACTAATATTTAGATTAATCTCCCTTAATTATAATATATAAACTATTTTAAAACTTGACTTAATGGGATACCGCCTTTATGGTCGGTTGGATTTAATTAAATTGATTTTAACCTGATTAAATTGGATATCGCCTTTATAGTCGGTTAGAATTAATTATAAATTTGACTTAATCAGGATACCACCTATATGATTGGTTGGTAATGTCATGCAAAGTTCATGCAAAGTTCATTATTATATATTATAATAACGAAGTAATAAAAGTGGATCCTCTAACCCTAACATTTTCTTTATTACTTTAATTACCTTTTTAATTTCCAAGCTTTATTTTATGTCATTTTCTTTATTTATGTCTTTACTAGTCCTAGATATGTGTTGTAACTAAATACCATATCTAATGTTGTGATGAATTCCAATATCACCGGTTTACAAGAGATTATTTTATAACTTGGGTAATATAAAGGTTTATTTCTTGAGTCTTAAGTTTAATGCTTCTTGTTAACTGGCCATTAATAAGATTGATCTGGTAAACTTAAAATAAACTTGACGAAGGAATTTTAGGTTTCAACCTTAGACTCAATAGCTCACGATCTCACCTCGGGGTATAGTGACCTTTAGGTAGATTTCTTTACAGGATAGACATATACCTGGTGGGCAGGGGTAACCACAATTGGAACTTAAACTTAATGAATTCAAGTAACTTGGTTAACATAGACATATGATTAATTTGGTTATTTGGGTGTTTGCATCTGACCATCGACAAAGGCTTTTGCATAATTTCGTGTTCCAGGTTAATAAACTGATATATTGCACAAATATGAAATAACCACTTCATCTTTAAAAGATATTGGAAAGATTCATAACCTTAGATAGTTTTATAATATTGAATTTCCCTTTAATTTACATTCACACTATTTTATTTACTTGTTTTAGTTTAAAATCAACATCCAATCATCAATCAATTTATTAGATACTCGTAAACATTTGGATTCATAAATTAATAGCCTAGGTATTAAGTCCTCGTGGGATCGATACATTTTATACTAGTTGAACGATATGTACGCTTGCGTAACGTGTGTGATTTCACCAATCAAGTTTTTGGCACCGTTGCCGGAGACTTATTTATCTTTTACTATTAATTTTGGGGTTAGATACATTACTTGTGTCTAATTTGTTTTTACTTATTATTTTTGTTTTCTTGTGTTTCAGGTTCTCAGACACTACATGAGATGAACCATAGATTGAAAGAACCATCAGATAGTTGAGAAGGGGAAGGCGAGAAGGTCAAGAAACATTGATTAACATGGAACCTGAAGCTTTGGAGGTTGCACCGCCAATTCTCATTCGAGACAGAACTATTCTGGTGGTTGATGGCTTCATTTCATGTATTGTACTTCCTCTCCTACCAGCAAATGCATGTGACATCAAAACATACAATCAGATGATACATCAGTGTGTTCAGTTTGGGGGGAATGCAACTGAAGATCCTAATGCCCACATCAGCAACTTCCTGGAAGTTTATGGCACATTCAATTACAACCGAGCGACAGAAGAAGCAATGAGACTGCGTGTTTTCCCATATTCCTTGAAAGACAGAGCTAAGTGTAGGCACTGTATTTTTGCATATAAGCCCAATGATGAGTCTCATATGGAGACACTACCTCTTTAGTTGTGAAAGCCACGTGAAACGGACGTTGGAAGGGTAAAGTTGGAAATTAGCATTTTGTCAAATCTAACTCGCTTGTTTCGCTTCGGGTTCGCTTGTTGGACTTCTGTTTTTAAACACACCAAGCCCAATCCAAAATAATTAAAACATTTAAAATGCATGTCACAAATTAAATTAAAACCAATTAAATTAAACTTAAATTAAATTAAATTAATCACATTCCTAAACTAAATAAATCCAATTAAATAAAATTAAAACACATGTCACAAATTAAATTCCTTCCCAAATTAAAGATTCAAATTAAATCCATAAATCACATTCCTAATTTAATTAAATCACCTACCAATTTAAATAAATCATATCTTTAATTAAAAAGAACAAATCAAATCAATTCCCCTAATTAAAGATTTTCCCTATCACATAATAATTAAAAATATCTCTCAATTAATACACAAATTCTATTCCTTCTTTAAGAAGGTAAACCCCCTCCCTTGGCCTATAAAAAGAACCTTTAAACCCACACATTCAACCCTAGTGGGCTCACTCTCACGAAAAACACAAAGAAATAAACCATAGCTTATCACTCACGGCCCCTCACTTCATCAAGCATCCAACGCCACTTGCCCCTCTTTGCTCTCACGCACATAAGCCCTCCACTTACAATAACATTACGGCCTCACCTTCACTCAACGCCATCTGCCCTCACTATCCCTCACACCTACACTCAATGCCAACACGTTCACGTCCCTCACCTAGATTCATTCACGTAGCCCACTGGGCACCGTAAGCCCACAGTCCACTCATCAAATACCAACTTCACGCATCAACTAGCCACATACCCCATGATCACGTTGAATGCCTCGTCACTCACGCTGACTCACTGCCGATCCCACAATCCCCACGCATCAACACGCCCACTCACAGCCTGTACGCATCTCCCCCACAAACACGTTCACAGCCCTGCCTCAACTCACGGCCTTCACACACCACGAACCTGCCGCAAGCAACTAGCCTTCACGCTAACTCCATTCACGCCACTTGCACACCCCTTTACATATCAACACATTGCCTTCATCTCAAGCCATCATCTACCCCTTCAATCAGCGCATATAGCTCTCAAAAATCCCTTCAAATTGCCCTGAAAATTGTCCCTAAATCACCTAAATAACTGCCGCATAAACACCCAAAATAGCCACGTAATACAGCTCTTCATGCATGTTCCAAAACAGCCACTGCACACGCACAACACAGCCGCGTAATACCCTCACAAAATAGCAGCCCCTAAGCCTTCAAAAAATGCCAAAAACAGTCCCCTTATACACCAAAACAGTCCCTTAAACAACTAAAAATAGTAGCCTAAAACAGCAGCAAAACAGCAGCCCGAATAGCAAAACAGCAAGGAAAGACATTGAGTTAGTGAACCAAAAGAGTTGCAGATCATTCACCCTTCCAACGGACGTGTAACACCCCCTTTCTTGAGACGACAAAAGAGGTTATACCTAAGGGCACCTTTTTACTTTTTATCTTTTGTTTTTTTATTTATTTTAGAAATATTATCGCTTGAGAGTCGTTTGAGGCATGATGTGATTGTTGGATGAGTGGAATATGTGTTCCCTTTTTGTGGTAAATAAGATGGAAACCCGGAAGTAAATTCCGTAGCCGAATCCGAATGGACGGTAGTGCGGTTTGTACTCGGGATACAACACCACGTACCACTTAAGAGACACGTATTTCATCTCATCCAAACTTGTGTTTGAGCATGTTGTAGTTCGTAGGTTATTTTTTGTTATTAAAGCATGATTAGGTTGTTAGCATGTTATTTATCTTAAGCATGATTTAGTCGATAGAAAGTTATTTCTTTATGCATGATTAGGTTGTTTTCACATTATGGATTTAATTTATTTTATGCTTATATTCTTATTTATTTTCCGCATTAGATAATCAAGCATGCTTGTGTGATGATTGTATGCTATTGCGTGTTTGCCGCTATGACAACTTACTTCGAAGTATGCGAACTTAGATATAGGTTCTAATTGTTATTATTATGCATGCGGACTTAGGCGTAGATTACCCTTGGGCATGAATGTTAAATAGATTCGGTTAGTTTATTGCACAAATTATATCATCACAAGTGACATAAGTAAGTGACCATTCCGAACCCAACGGTTTGAGGTCTTCCCTCCCTTGCGAGGGATGAGTGCGACCTTAAATCTTTGTCCCAGTTCACACTGGGTGGCGACTCCATGTTATGTCTCCGGTTTAGTTCCTCCGTGGAATATTCCGTACTCTCAACTAGGCCGCGAGCCTAGAACAACATCGTCAAGTTCTGTGTCTTACACTAAGGCTTGGCTATATTCACTACCAGCAGGTTCCATCACAACTTGGAACACTCTAGCCACCAAATTCCTTGCAAAGTACTTTCCACCAGCTAGAACTGCAAAACTGAGGAATGACATTACATCATTTGTACAACATGACTCAGAATCTCCATGTGATGCTTGGGAAAGATACAAGGAGTTGCTCAAAAATGTCCTCACCATGAAATAGCAAAGTGGCTATAGTCCAAACCTTATAATGATGAGAACTACAATTGATGCTGCTGCTGGAGGAGCTTTAATGGCAAAAGGAGAATATCAGGCTTGTGACTTAATTGAAGAAATGGCCAACAACAATTCTTTGTGGCCAACAGAAAGGAGCATGATCTAACGAATAACATGAATTTATGAAGTTGGAGCCAACACATCAATGAATGCCAAGCTCGATCAGATATGCAAACTCATGGAAACTCTTAGCATGAAGGTTAATATTGTATCCACAAGTTTATCATATGGAGAAGCACCAGAGACATAATCAAACAACCAACATGATGAGACGGTGAACTATGTCAGCAACTTTGACAGATAGGGAACAATCCATATTCCAATACCTACAATCCAGTGTGGAGGAATCATCCCAATTTCGCATGGAGCAACAATGTAGGGTAAAGAAACAATCCATCACCAGGATTCCAGTAACAGAACAAAGGCCAGAAGTATGAGAATAAGCCAGGAATAGAAGAAGTGCTGGTCCACTTGAAAAAGTTAGAAGAAAAAAATGACGCTCAAGCAACAAAATATGATGCAATATTTCAAGCCCAATCAGCATTGAATCAAAGCCTAACTACTTCTATAAAGACACTGGAAAATCAAATAGGACAATTGGCCAATGCTCAGAGTTACAGACCGTAAAGTACCATTCCTAGCAACACAGAACCAAATCCAAGGAACATGGGGAATGAGCAATGTCATGCCATCACTCTGAAAAGCAGCATTGAAATCAATAAAGATGTTGGAGTCAAGGTAACTGTTGAGAAAGTTCCAAAAGAAGCAGGGAAGTAGAGCCACAGATGGAGGAAAGAGAAACAAAAGCAAATGATTGAGAAAGATTCACTCCACCTCCACCTTTTCCACATCGTCTCTAGAAAAATAAACTAGACAAACAGTTTGCTCGATTCTTGGAGATCTTCAAAAAACTGCATATCAACATTCCATTTGCAGAAGCGTTGGAACAAATACCCAGCTAAGTCAAATTCATGAAAGATATTCTTTCACGAAAACGAAGATTTGGAGATTATGAGATAATAACATTGACAGAAGAATGCAGCGCCATCATTCAGAGGAAGCTTCCCCCAAAGTTGAAATATCCTAGTAGTTTCACTATCCCTTGAACCATTAGAGAACATAACTTCAGTAAGGCTTTGTGTGATTGGTGCCAGTGTTAACTTAATGCCTTTTTTCCATTTACAGGAAACTGCAGATTGGAGAAACAATGCACACCTCAGTCTCTTTGCAACTTGTTGATGGAACGCTCACATTTCTGAGAGGTGTAGTTGAAGATGTGCTGGTCAAAGTTGACAAATTCATTTTCCTAGCAGATTTTATTATTCTTGACATGGAGGAAGATGAAGACGTGCCCATCATCCTCGGGAAACCATTCTTGGCTACAGGTCGAACCATTATTGATGTACAAAATGGAGAACTAACCATGAGGGTACAGGACCAAGAAGTGACATTCAATGTTTTCAAAGCCATGGAATTCCCGAATGACGAAAAGAATGAGGAATGTTTCAGTCTTGATGAGGTAAATGGTACCATTCAGAACTCAGATGCAATGCAAAGTCCCAATGACAAACTTAAAGCTTGTCATCTGTGTGTGGAGCCTGAAGATAAAGCGTGTTACGCACTGAAGAAGTTAAATCTTGATTTACAAGTAATTGAAGAGAAATGATTCCACCAACTCAATGAATTAAAGAAATTTCACATACAGCCTTTTGAGAATGTCAAACTGTACAAAGAAAAGGCCAAGAAGAGACATGATGAGAAGTTAGTGCGCATATAACTGGGGCAGCGGGTATTGTTCAGCAAATCAAAGTTGAAACTCTTCCCTGGGATGCTAAAATCAAAGTGGTCAGGTCCATTCTTAATCACCCAAGTTTTACCAGATAGAATCATTGAGTTACATGACCCCAACTCTAATAAAACATTCAAAGTTAAAAGCAAGCGTGTCAATTACTACTGGGGAGAATCATTTGAGCGACAAAAAGAAAGTGTCACACTTTCAGATCCAACCTAACGTTCGGGCAGTCATGTCTAGCTGACGACGTTAAACTTAGCGCTAGTAGGAGGCAACCCATGTAATTTGTGTATATATTCAAATTTGGTGTTTTTTATTTTTGTGTGTTTAATTTTGTAGGTAAAGTCACATTTCAGAATGGAATAAGTTCTCGTAAATATTCATAAACAATTTCCTTCTCTCCCTCAAAACTCTTTGATGAAAGTCTACAAAGATCACATGAAACAAATGAGACTACTGATGATCAAAGGTATTCCTAATGACATTCGTTAGATTATTGAAGCACAAGTTCGATTTGTAGGTGAGTCATCTGACTCTTTTGTTTCATATCTGCCTGGTTTAGGAAGAAACACTTATGCAAAGAAAAGAAGGGCTAAAAGATTAGGTGTTTGATATAAATGTGCATGCATGACATGTAATACTTGTTGTCGTTCTTTAAGAATGGTGTCTGATAACCGCAGAGATAAAATTAAATTAATTAGAGATGGCATGAGTAAGGAGTCTTTGAATGACATATTATTGACTCTTGAGATGCATCCCAGTGGATATGTATATCTGCAATTCGCATGTTACATGCACAGTTTCGAAAAAGAAAGACAACATTTAAGTCTTGGGAATCTGACTTTAAAAGCCCTTGTTTGCCAAATTATAAGAAAATTGGATGGGAAGCTTGTCTCTGACGCATAGATGTCAATCAAGCTGTTACTTCTTGCAAATATTATTATCTCTTTGTCCTTAACTAATAATTGTGATTTATTTTGTTATTTTCTTTTATTTTCTCCGACAGGATCCAGAATTTCTGACTTTCACGATATATTTTACTGTTTAGCTAATAATTATCATTTGGCAGATACTAGTGCTATTATTACTCATCCTTTTTCAGGTTCTATAAATTCAGCTCGTTATTGCACTCTTAAAGACATCCAGATTTGAGAAATAAATACATAAAAAAATGGAAGCAACTTCTAGAAGACGAGTTGTTAACATCTGTGTCTTTTGCGGTACTAGTGTTGGTTCTAAACCAGAATTCGTTGCGACAGCACAGGAATTGGGTAGAGTCATAGCTGAAAGGAATATGCACTTAGTATATGGCGGTGGCAATCTTGGACTAATGAAGTACGTTTCAAAGGCTGTACAGGAAGGAGGTAGTCAAGTTCTGGGAATCATCCCAAAACCTTTGGTAGAGGCGAATCTTATAGGACCATCAAATGGAGATGAATGCATCGTGTCAGGTATGTCTGAACGACTTATGGAAATGATTAACTGTGTTGATGTTTTTATTGCTTTGCCATATGGCTTGGGCATGATGGAGGAAATTTTTACAGTACTATCTTGGGCGAAATTGAATATACACCAGAAACCAATTGGACTGTTTAACGTTGATGAATTTTATGATTTTCTTAGTGTGTTTCTTGATGATGTCCGGAGAAATGGGTTCGTGTCAAAACCTGTAAAAGATATTTTCTTCACTACCAGAATTGCCCATGATTTAATTGACCAAATCTTAGTCTTTGACCCACAAATTGACACTATCATTTCCAAGATAAACTAGTCTGATAATGATTGTGGTAAGAAGCGCCAGATAAATCTGGATCTTAACCTTTAGTTTTCTTTTTAAGATGTAGAATTTCAGCTAACCATGTTGTAGGAGCGAAGCGGGGTTTACCGCTATGCATATGATGTTCGGCGATCACGACACTGTTGGACTCGCAACCCGTAGAGAGTACGAATTAGCCCGCGGGGGACTAAACCGAAGAATAAAGAAGTCGCCACCCAGTGTGAACTGGGAAATATTTAAGGCCGCACTCACCCCTCGCAGGGGAAGACCTCAAACCGTGTCTTAATGTGATTCATGCATAAAAGCGAATAAAAATGTACTAACATACCCAACCAAAATAATAATCACAATAACATGATTCTAAAGGCATATTAAATTAAGAAATACAAGATGCGATAACAAAAATTATAATAAACAATCAAAAGCAAGAAAAACGTCAATAAATAAATAGCAAACAAAAAGGGGGGGTTAATCACACATATATGAATATTTCCCGAGTGGTACGTGTTGGGGTTTTAAGGGGGGAATACCGGTAACGCAGTGGAATAGTGGAAAATCAAAATTTTCCGATTTCAAAATTTTTCTCGGATCAATTAAATAAACTTACTTATTTAATTATCCAATTATCAAATTCTAAAAAAAAATACACAAGAGATCAAATTTCTTGGTAATTGCCCAAAAACTTTGTAAATTGATTATTTTAGCCCAAAAATTATCAAATATAATTTTGGATGATTCTAAATCATTTCTAAAATTCGACTGCTCCCACTACTCAATTCCATCAAGATGGAATCGTGGAAGAATAATATTGAATATGAACCATATTCACTGAATAACCTTAGAATTAATTGCTTTAAATTCATATGTTTGATCGTATCAAAGATCTTTGAACAGTTCAAAGACATGTAATGAATTTTAAGGATTGAGTTCTAAAAAAACTTCAGATTGAATATCTTTGAACCAGTCAAAAATGCTCAATCTGCGTTTCATCAGAACAGATTGAAAGTTCTTGATACTTTCAAGATGTTCAATATGTGTTCCTTCAGAAAAACATAACTAAGTTATGACAATTCACAAACTAAGTTACGAAGTAAATAAAACTACCTTAAGCAATTACAATTTATTAAACTACATACATCTTATGTATCAGTTAAATAAATCTGGTGGTCCAATGACAATCATTGGTTAAACGAGATCTTAATCACCTTCATGAATACAATATTCATTAAATGGATAAGGATGTGTGGTGTGATCTCGGATCAAACCATCATTTACCATACGGAATAAACATATAATGCTTAAGTGATTAAAATCATAAAACATAATTCTAAATTATTTACTTTTACCGAATAATTTTTCTTAATGTTTACCTTTACGTCAATGACACTACTAGTTATGTTTAAAATATATAACAATTGTTTATAAAGAACAAGTAACTATCCAATAGTCGCAATTTCCGATATCAAATATCAAAACAATTGTTAACTAATATTTTAAATAACTAGACGGGAGATCTGGTATCCAATACCTATAGTTGTAGTATTGTAAAAATCGATATTTTCTATACACAACTATACGCATCTCCTTTCTTTAGCTTTACTATTTTCATTCAACTATTCACAACAATTGCAAATAACTGATTAGCAAATTGTGTTAGACACATTGCCCCTAAAGGTCATTAAAGCTAAGAAACGTCATTACTGGATAAACAAATACCTAATGAGGCTTTCTTGATGCCAGTCAAGAATCTCGAGACACGAACTAATTCAAGTCAATTCTTATAGCATAAGAAACTATTCTCTCTAAAGTATTATATCCTAACAGGGATATCTACCTAGATTATGTAGGGGTTTTTAGGGGCTAAATCCGGTAACGCAGCGGAAGCGGTGGAAAATCATATTTTCTGATTTCAAAACTTTTTCTCGGATTAATTAAATAAACATATTTATTTAATATTCCAATAATCAAATTATGAAATAAAATTCAATAAATCATATTTAAGTGACTTTACCAAATTACCCTTACTTGGTATTTTTGTCCATTTTAGTCAGAAATTGATCAAATCAATTTTGAATGATTCTAAATCATTTCTAAGATGAACTTAGCATGTTCAAAACATCAAAAGTAACAAAATCCCCAATTTTCTTCATTTGGCCGAGAGCCTCACTAAGTTTCCAAATTGTGCACTTTGTCATTTCATGCTTCAAAACACATCAAGATGTAATCCAATCAACATGAAACTTTATATGCATCATATACACATCCAAATACACAACATAAATTAAAATCCCCAAATTTGGATGAGGTCTTAAACCCTAATTTTTCAAATTCTTCAAAATGAACAAATTAGACCAAATTGGTTAAATCAATTACTTTAATCATCATTCTTCCATCCAATCAAAGTCTCAACACAATGAAACAACTCAAGATCAAATCTAGGTCATCTTAGAGTGGATCAACAACTCTAGATTAGCAACAAGGTTTCCAAAACCATAAAAGAATGCTTACAACTACAATAGTACAAGCTTCATTCATCACACATGGTCAACACTTCCAACAAAACTTCCATCATCAAAAACACAAAGAATAAGGAAAAGAATAACTTAAGAACATCACAAGATGTTGCCTAGATCATAAGGAACATTTTCTTATCTAATAGTAAGTTGGAAAAACTTACTAAATCCAAGTTTTTTCTTTAGTTTTCACCTTTCTTCCTCTCAAGCTTTCTTTGTTTCTTTAATGGAGTTTCTTTGTAAAGTGTATTAGGTTAAAGTGTAAATGAAAAACAAAACAATATATACTCATTACAAAATGGCCTTGGCCGAATTCATCAAATGAAAATAATAAGTAAATTTTGTTTTAATTTCATTTCAATTTCATTAAATCAACTTGCATAAATATCTAAAAACACTTTAATGATATTTATATAAAGTCAACAAAGGCAACATAATCATTTAAATCAAATATCCTAATGTAAGATATTCATTTTTAATTAATTTAATCATTTAACAATTATTTAATTAATTAATCAAATACAAATATATTAAAAATATGTATAATATTTACATTAAATATCAAAAACATATATTCATTTAGGATATAAGTCAAATATATCAATTTGACTATTAATTAATGTGTATTTAAATTAATCAAGTATTAAATGTAAATACACAATAATTAAGCAAATGACTATCGGGTCCCTTTAGCATGTATTTTGCGTTTAACCTTTAAACGACTTTATAAATAATCAATATTATTTATATATATGTTGCTTTAGTGCTCTACGAGTATATTTCATTATTGAGACTCTCTAGATTCAGGTATATCCGTCACGAAATCAAATTTCGTGTCCATAATTTATCCACCCATAAATTATGACGATCACGGATAATCTCGCTGAATCATACAGGTCAAGGTCATGGCAAATGTATAATTCCTCTGTCACAGGTATCCGGATAAATCCCAGAGATATAGATGTAAACATCAAATCTCTACGGGGATTATCCAGTCGACTATTCCATTAGCAATCTCTAAAAGAATGTTTAGAACTAGCTTCTAAACTTTACCACGGGCCCATGGTTTTATCTGATTGCTAATCATATGGACTACCTATGCTCTGGTACACAGAACTGACGGATCCTATCTTGATACACATAGGACACCCTGAGGATCTATCTACACCCAATGAACATGAGGAGGTCTGATCTAAATAGATCGGTGACGTGACTGTGATCTAAGTGTAGAAGATGTCTCATGTGCCCAAAATGGCATCTCAAGTCTAAGAATCACAAGTGCTACTCAACCCGAGAAGATTCTTATTGACGCTGGTGTACCATCCATTAAGAATCTTCGGTGAGTCGTTCAGTGTTTATCCGCTATAAACACCTACACGTCTATACTAGTCTCCAAGACTAATGGTTCATTAAGAAACCATTGGAATCATATATTCCAGTATACGACATGTACCGATCTCAACGGGTTTACTTTACTGACCAAGTAGTGTAAACCTTGACCAGGAACTGTCTGAGAATGACAACGTCATGATACTACTCAATGTCAGTTGCGACACTTTTGCAACAGTACCATGACTAATCATTCTAAGGTCATTACGTCTTTACCATATAATAAGATAGATTATATTATAGAAACTGCATATATTATTCATAATAATAATATTTTATAGAAGTATTCAAAAGAAATACAACCGGGAATTGGCGCTCTGAGCACCAACCCCAACAGATTATCTATCATGACTTAGAAACTAAGTCATTAACCATCTTGATTTTTCAAAAAATCGGAACAACAGTTCCCGATGGTTTAGACCAATCTAATAATATCCTATTCTAGTATCTAGAACCTATTCTAGAATAACTGCAACTAAGAGTCAAGTCAGATAACATATCAAAATATGTGTGCAATAAATAAAAGTTCAATTCTATATAATCAATAGAATAAGGAAACAAACAAATGACAATTTCCATAATAATACACACTACCTAAGTTATGGAATTTTTTAAACTTAGCAGTGCCTACCATTATTTTACGTAATACCGTAATCCCCAACGGAAAAAAGAGAATTCAATAATTAAATTGAATTCCATAATGGGAAGTGGACCCCATGAATATATTTCGACTCACAGCAGAGACACAGTCTCGCCTACGTATATTTATCAGGTAGACAACTCATTTGTCAATCACTCACTAGTGACTCCTGGGTTTCCGGTCCTGGTCGTTTCTCGTTGTCACTGCTAAGGCAGGTCCACAAGGAGACGTACCAAGGTTAAACACGTCAATGATAAACTCAAGCTACTTGCGTAACCCTGACAGCTAGGGCACGTTCAGGATTCCGCTTTTGCTTGAATTTATCTAGTATCTGATATACATCCGACATAAATAAATCTCTATCGGCTACACCCTCACAGCAGAGGCACGATATCAGATGTAGTCAAGGAAAAATATTCATAAACCGTATTGACAAGACGGACCATGTAATATGTTGGGGTTGGTGCTCAGAGCGCCAATCCGGACCGTATTTATGTTTGATTCATGAATACGAACATCCCATTTTTCATAATATTACTTATTTATGGTTGCACCTCTTGTTTTTATATACGTATTCGATCTGATTACGATTAGATTGAAACTAAATGTTGTTTAGTGATATGTATATATTAGACAAAAACTCGATAATATATAATGCAGTACACAGTTAAAAAGCTAGTATGTAATTGACATTGGGAAATGTCACTGCTAAATGTATATTATCAAATATAGTTCCTGGTCAAGATTCACTAACACGGGTCGGTTAGTCAAATCTGTTGAGACCAGTACATGTCGTACATCGAGACTTGGTCCGATGGTTTATCCCAATGAACCATGAGTCTAGGGAGACTCGCATAGACGTGTGACCGGAGCGTAAACACACATGTATAACGCAAGCGTACGTATCGTTCAAGTAGTATAAAAAGTATCGATCCCACGAGGACTTAAAACCTTTTGTTATCAATTTATGGGGCCAAATGATTACCAGTATCTAACAGGTTGTTTGATTGATTTGAAATGGCGACGATTCTAAATTTAAAGACAAATAATAAAATTGTTCGAAGGTAAGATTTTAAGAAAATTCAATATTAAAAACTATCTAGGGTTGTGATTTATTCCAATATTAATTAAAGATGAAGTGATTATCTTATAGTTGGGTAATATATTGATTTATTAACCTGGAACACTAATTTATGTAAAAGCCTCTTCCGATGGTCAATTACAAATACCTAGTATAATCCAATTGAACCATATGTCTATGTCAACCAAATTACCTAGATTCATAAGATTAAGTTCCAATTATGGCTACCCCTGCCCGACAGGTATATTCCTATCCTGTAAGGAAATATATTAAAAGGGTTATCTATCCTCAAGGAAGATCGTGGGCTATTGAGTCTAAGGTCTTAAACCTAAAATCCCTATGTCTAGTTCATTTTAAGTTTACCTTATCAATTTTATTAGTGGCCAGTTAATAAAAAGCATTAAGATTAAGACTCAATAAATAAATCTTTATATTACCCAAATTATAATCTAACCCTTATAAACCGGTGATATTGGATTTCATCACAACCCTAGATAACTAACTTAGTTATGACACATAAAGTAAAAAGCCATAAAGTAACAGTGCTGAAAAATAATTGCAGTAAAGTAAAAGCTTAAAAGTAAAATAAAATAAAATGTTAAGGTAAAAGGAATTATTTCTACTACTACTTATTTAGATATCTCCCAGTAAAATAATATATAAAGTTGTGATTATTACCAACCAGCCATATAAGCGGTAACCTGATTAAGTCAATTTAAGTCCAACCAGCCATAAAGGCGGAACCAAAGTAAACCAGCCATAAAGGTGGAAGCAAAGTAAACCAGCCATAAAGGCGGAACCAAAATAAACCAGCCATAAAGGCGGAACCAAAATAATCCAGCCATAAAGGCGGAAAAGGAATTTTATTACCAACCGACCAATCTGGCGGTATCTTGATTAAGTCAAATTTTAAATAATAATATATTATTTTTAAGGGAGATTATCTAAATAGTAATATTAAAAGAATTACCTTTCACCCTAGCATAGGGAAATTACCTCATCATGATTGAATAGTAAAAACTGTAAAAAGTAAAAGGTAAAAATAAATTACTATTACTATTCAAAAGTAAAATTACTATTATTACAGAACGTAATTAAAAATTACAAAACTAAATTAAAAGAAATTTAGAGAGAGAAGAACTCCCTATTTACATCAAAGAAATGGGAGAGGAAGGTACAATAAAATCTGAAATTTCGAGCTCTATTTATAGGCGCGGATAGGCCGCGGGCGTCGCGACGCTGGAACAGTTCAGCGTCGCGACGCTGGAACAGTGACACGTGTCACTTGTTGATTCACCGACTCAGATTCTTATCCGATGATGTGGCACACTGTTCATGATGTCATTGGTGACATCACGCTGACGTGTGGAGGGCGATTGTCGGCACCATTAGATCGCGACACGTGGCACCGGCGCATTTTAGCATCTCCGTTTTGATGGCGACACGTGGCACAACGCAAGTTAGCATGATCGGCGCACGTTAGCAAGTCAAACCAATCAGATTCTGACACGTGGCAGATGGCGTACGTTAGCAGGTTCGGTGAATGCTGGGCGTCGCGACGCGCAAGGCTTCAGTGTCGCGATGCCAAAATGACAATTTTGCCCTTTTTGTCCAATTTTTCCTGTTTTGCTCCAATTCCCTCCAGAATGTCCTGAAACTTTATTTATTTACAAAATACACAAAACACAATCAAATATTCACAACCCAAGAAACTATACAAAATATTAGGTTAAATGAGTGGGAAATAGTGATAGATTCACCACTCATCACACCCCTAAACCTAACATTTTACTAGTCCTCGAGCAAAACACAAAGTAAAATAAACAACTTAAAATAAAATTTTAATTAAGCCACTTTCGTAGGGATCACGGTTGCATTTAGCGTATGCAACAAGCCTTTAAACCCCTAGGTGTCCCTAGTGGACGAGTTGTAGTCTCGTGAGGGTTTACAGCAATGATACCCACAAACATTTTACAAAAGTAAAATGGTAGTAAAACTAATGCACACAAAAGCAAAAAGACAAGCGGAAAGAGAATAAAGAAGTTAGTGACTAATCAGGTGAAACTTCTACTCCAAGTTACTAGTTGTTTTGTTTCTTTCTAAATTACCGAATAAGTAAATTCTCCGATTATTTTTACCATTCTTCATATACACGGCCAACAAAATATTAAACAACTCATTTTTGCCCACAACAGTCATAAGTGCAGTTAATAAGAGAGTAATATTTTTGTCCTAAAGTTGAATCAGATTTCACACCTTGTTGTAGCAATGGAATAATTTTTCTGATTTTTCTGATTTTTTTTTATTTTTTATTTATATACAATACCTTCCGTCTATGTAGCGAGCTTTAGGTCGGTGTCTCCCAAACCAGTTGGCTTAGGGCACCAGATGTTAAGCACCCCGACGGACTTAATTACTTAGACTTCAGATATATATATTTTTTGCAGCATCTTTGATCCATGTAGCGAGCTTTGGGCCAGTGACTCCCAAACCAGTTGGTTTTAGGGCACTAGGTGTTAAAACACCCTTACAGACTTAATAACTCGGATCTCTGACGTTTTTTTTTTATTCCATCACTTTTTGATATGCTTCCTCCAATTAAACTATAGCACTGAATATTACAAACTTTTCAATTTTAGCTCATGTCCATATGTTTCCATGTATGTTGATAATATCTGCCAACTGAGCATAAGAAGATCCATTTTAGTCCGTTTATGGATAATTTACGAATTAAATAATTCAAAAAGAAATAAACAAAAATTATTTGTTTCGAAATAAGTTTGAGATACGTCTCAGGAGTAGAAATTCCTTACTTACTCGGCTACTCTTACCACCAATTTCACCTTTTTAGTCAAAACAAAAACATAAAAAACACAAAATAGTTTTGTAATTTTTGAAAATTTTTCAATTTTTTGTATTGTTTCGAAAAATTTGGAACAAAAACAAAAACAACATACAACTAAAAACAAGATATTAATCAACTAATTCCTCCCCCAAACCTAAATGAGACATTGTCCTCAATGTCTTAAACAGTAGAAGAAGAGTTTAGAAGATAATATCTGGTTCGCTGAATTTTACAGGAAATTAAAGGTTAAGATCCAGATTAATTCGACGCCTCTTACCACGATCGTCCTCGGACCAATTTATCTTTGAAATGATAGGGTCAACTTTTGGTTCATAGGCTATGAGTTGGTCAATTAGATCTGGAGCAGTTCTGGCAGTAAATAGAAGTTCTTTTAAAGGTTTTGATATGAACCCATTTCTCCGAGCATCATCAAGAAACACACAAAGAAAATCATAAAACCCTCAACGTTGTACAGCCCAATTGGTTTCTGGTGTATGTTCAGGTTCGCCCAAGATAGTACAATAAAAATTTCCTCCAATGTACCCAAGCCACCTGGCAAAACAATAAAAGCATCAGCACGGTTAATCATTTCTACCAGTCGTTCAGACATACCTGGCACGATCAGTTCCTCTCCGTTTGATGGTTCAATAAGATTTGCCTCTGCCAAGGGTTTTGGGATGATTCCCAAAACGTGACTGCCTCCTTCCTATGCGGCCTTTGAAACAATCCCCATTAGTCCAAGATTGTCCCTCCATATATTAAGTGCATATTCCTTGCAGCTAAGACTCGACCCAATTCCTTGTGCTGCTCTATGTATTGTGGTTTAGTACCAACAGTACTACAGCAAAACAACCAAATTTTTAACTCGTCTTCTTGAAGTGGCTTCCATTTTTTACTCTGGATGTCTTCAAAATTGCAATGATGAGTTGAATTTATAATACCTGAAAATAGTGAGTAAAAATAGCACAAGTATCTTCCAAAGGACGATTAGTAGCAAAATAGTAAAATAGATCATGATAGTCAACAGATCTGGATCCTGTCGGAGGAAATAAAAGAAAACAACAAAACAAATAACAATTATCAGGAAAAGACAAAGAGATATAATATGTACAAGAATTTACAACTTGATTAACGTCTATGCGTCAGGACAAGCTTCCCATCCAATTTTCTTATAAATTGGCAAAATGGTCTTTTTGAGTCAGATTCCCAAGACTTAACTGTTGTCTTTCTTTTTGAAATTGTGTATGTAATCTGCGAAAGTCTATGTGAACTTATCCACTGGGATGCGTCTCAAGAGTCGAAGATATATCATCTAAAGACTCATTACTCAAGTCATCCCTAATGAATTTAATTTTGTCTTCGTGATTAACAGACACCATTCCTAAAGAACGACAACGAGTATTGCAATTCCAACGTGCACATTTGTAACAAACACTCATTTGCTTAGCTCTTCGTTTCTTTACATAGGTGCTTCTTCCAAAACCAGGCAGATGTGAAATAAAAGAATCAGAAGACTCACCTGCCAATCGGACTCATGCTTCAATTACCCAGCGAATGTCATTGGGAACACCATAGATCGTCAGTAACCTCATCCGTTCCAAGCGAGCTTTGTAGACTTTCATCAGAGATTTTTTAGGGAGAGAAGGAAATTGCTTGTGAAGATTTGCGAGAGCTTCTTCCATCTTGAAATGACTTAATCTGCAAAAACTAAACACACAAAATTAAATCACACCAAATCACAATATATACAAAAATTGCATGGGTTGCCTCCATGCGAGCGCTAAGTTTAAAGTCGTCAGCTAGACGTGACTGCTCGAACGTTTATGCTGGATCTGAAAGTGTGACACTTTCTTTTTGTCGCTCAAATGATTCTCCCCAGTAGTGCTTGACACGCTGACTGTTAACTTTGAATGTGTTGTTGGTATTGGGATCCAGTAACTCAACAGCTCCATATGGTAAAACTTGAGTGATCACAAATGGTCCGGACCACCTAGATTTCAACTTTCCAGGGAAAAGTTTCAATCTCTAGTTGTACAACAACACCCACTGCCTTGGTTCCAACTGTCTGTGCACTATTTTTCGGTCATGCCATTTTTTGGTCTTTTCCTTGTATAATTTGGCATTGTCATAAGCCTGTAGGCGAAATTCCTCCAATTCATTGAGTTGGTCAAGTCTTTTCTCTCCTGCAGCTTGTGAGTCAAGATTCAACTTCTTCAGTGCCCAGTACGCCGTGTGTTCAAGCTCAACTGGCAGATGGCATGCTTTCCCGAACACCAATCCATATGGTGACATGCCAATGGGTGTCTTGTAAGTTGTTCAGTAGGCCCATAATGCATCATCTAGTTTTGTAGACCAGTCCCTCCTTGTTGATCCAACGGTTCTTTCTAGGATTCTCTTGATCTCCCTATTTGAAACCTCAACCTGTCCATTTGACTGTGGATGGTAAGCTGTGGCAATCTTGTGAGTAACTCCATATTTGGATAGGAGTGCATCAAAGTATCTGTTGCAGAAATGTGAGCCACCATCGCTGATAATTGCTCGAGGTGTTCCGAATCGAGTGAAAATATTCTTTTTCAAGAATTTGATCACCACTTTTGAATCATTGGATGGTAGTGCAATTGCTTCAACCCATTTGGAGACGTAGTCTACAGCAACCAGGATGTACAGGTTTCCAAATGATGGAACAAAGGGTCCCATGAAATCAATACCCCATACATCGAATATCTCCACTTCCAGAATGTTTTGCAACGGTCCTTCGTTTCTCCTCGAAATATTCCCCGTTCTTTGGCACCTGTCACATTGAAAAGCAAAAAGATAAGCATCTTTAAAAAGTGTGGGCCAGAACAAACCTGATTGAAGGACTTTGGCTGCAGTTTTGTTTCCACTGAAGTGTCCGCCGTATGGTGATGAATGACAGTGTTGCAGAACACTGTTGACCTCCTCATGTGGAACACACCGTCTCAATAATTGATCAGCACAACGTTTAAACAGGTACGGTTCATCCCAGACATAGTGCTTGACTTCTTTGAAGAACTTCTTCCGTTGCTGAGTTGTCCATTCCAATGGCCATTTTCCTGACACAATGTAGTTGACATAGTCAGCATACCAAGGGACTTCCTGTTGTTTCATGGCAAACAGCTGTTCATCTGGAAAAGTTTCTTTGATTGATAATTCTTTGCCAGCTGTTTCTCCATTCTCGAGCCTCGATAAGTGATCTGCCACCTGGTTTTCTGTTCCTTTCCTGTCTCGAATCTCCACGTCGAATTCTTGCAAAAGAAGTATCCAACGGATCAATCTGGGTTTGGCATCTTTCTTTGTGATCAGATATTTGATTGTTGAATGATCTGTGTAGACCACCACTTTGGGACCCAACAGATAGGAGCAGAATTTGTCAAAAGCGTACACAACTGCTAGCAACTCCTTTTCAGTGGTTGTGTAGTTGAGTTGAGCTTCATTCAGAGTTCTGCTGGAGTAGTAAATGGTGTGGAAAATCTTTGCTTTGTGTTGTCCCAAAACTGCACCTACAGCAAAATCACTAGCATCACACATTACCTGGAATGGAAGGGTCCAATCTGGTGCTACAATGATGGGGGCAGAATCGGCTTCTGTTTTAAGATCTCGAAAGCTTCCTGGCATTCTTTGGTGAAGTTGAAAGGCACATCCTTTTCCAGAAGATTGCAAAGAGGTTTGGCAATCTTGGAAAAGTCTTTGATAAATCTCCTGTAAAAATCTGCATGTCCAAGAAAACTTCGAATCCCTTTGACAGATGTTGGTGGAGGTAGTTTCTCAATTGTCTCGATCTTTACTTTGTCTACCTCGATTCCCTTTTGTGAGATCCGGTGTCCAAGAACAATGTCCTTCTTGCACCATGAAGTGGCATTTCTCCCAGTTGAGTACCAGGTTTGTATCTTCGCACCTTTGTAATACATGTTCCAAATTTTGCAAACAATGGTCAAAAGAATCTCCAAACATAGAAAAATCATCCATAAAAACCTCCATACTCTGCTCCAGCATGTCTGAGAAGATAGCCATCATGCAACGCTGAAATGTAGCAGGAGCATTACATAATCCAAATGGCATCCTGCGGAAAGCAAAAGTACCATAGGGACATGTAAATGTAGTTTTCTCCTGGTCTTCTGGTGCGACGGCAATCTGATTGTACCCTGAATATCTGTCCAGAAAGCAATAGAACTCATGTCCTGCCAGTCTGTCTAACATCTGGTCAATAAATGGTAGCGGAAAATGGTCCTTCCTCGTGGCTTTGTTAAGTTTCCTGTAGCCCATGCATACTCTCCATCCAGTCACCGTTCTTGTTGGAATCAGCTCGTTCTTTTCATTGGTGACCACAGTAATTCCTCCTTTCTTTGGCACACACTGCATAGGACTTACCCAAGTGCTATCTGAGATGGGGTAAATGATGCCAGCATCCAACCATTTGATGATTTCTTTCTTCACAACTTCCTTCATGATTGGATTGAGTCTCCGTTGATGCTCCACTGTGGGTTTGTATTCATCATTCATCAGGATCTTGTGCATGCAAAATGATGGACTAATACCTCGAATGTCTGCTATAGTCTAGCCAATAGCTCTTTTGTGCTCTCGTAATACTCTCAGTAGCTTTTCTTCCTGATCCAATGTTAGAGAAGAAGAAATAATAACAGGTAATTCAGAAGAGTTTTCAAGAAATGCATACCTGAGATGGCTCAGAAGTAACTTTAGTTCCAGCTATGGTGGTTCTTCAATCGAAGGCTTGATTCGATCTTTCTTTGGCAGTTCCAAGCTTTCAACTGGTGGTGTTGCTTTGAATCGGAATGGTTTGTCAATGTAGTTGATACATTCCAGGATTTCAGCATCTAGCTCGCTGTCAGTCATGTTGGTGATGCAAGCTTCAAGTGTATCCGTGGGATTTGACTAAGTATTCTGAACAATACTATCAACAACATCAATTCTGAAGCATTCTTCTTCTTCCTTTTCATCGCTCGGGAATTTCATGGCTTTGAAAACATTAAATGTCACTTCTTGGTCCTGCACTTTCATGGTTAGTTCTCCTTTTTGCACATCAATTACAGTTTTACCTGTAGCCAATAATGGTCTCCTAAGAATGATAGGTGCTTCTTTGTCTTCTTCCATGTCAAGGATGATGAAGTCTGCTGGAAGGATGAGTTTGTCAACTTTGACCAGCACATTTTCCACAACTCCTCTCGGAAATACGAGTGTTCGATCAGCAAGTTGCAAATATACTAAGGTAGGCATTGCTTCTCCAATTTACAGTTTCCTGTAAATAGAAAAAGGCATCAAGTTAACACTAGCACCAATATCACATAAAGCCTTACCGATGTAATGTTCTCCAATGGTGCATGGAACTGTGAAACTGTCAGGATCTTTCAACTTCGGGGGAAGTTTCCTCTGAATGATGGCGTTGCATTCTTCTGTCAAAGCTACTGTCTCGTAATCTCCCAATCTTTGTTTTCGTGAAAGAATGTCTTTCATGAATTTTACATAGCTGGGCATTTGTTCCAAGGCTTCTGCAAATGGTATGTTAATGTGCAGCTTTTTGAAAATCTCCAAGAAACGAGCAAACTGTTTGTCCAGTTTATTTTTCTGAAGACGCTGAGGAAAATGTGGTGGTGGAGTGATCTGTTCTTTTTCTTTTTTCCTTTGCTTCTTTTTCCTCCATCTGTGGAACTGCTTCTTTTGGAACTTCTTCAATTGTTGCCTTGATTCGAACATCTTTGTTGATCTCAGTACCACTCTTTAAGGTAATAGCTTGACATTGCTCCTTCCCTCGGTTCCTTGGATTTGGTTCTGTGTTGCTGGGAAGATTACCTGGCGGTCTTAGCTCTGAGCATTGGTCAGTTGTCCGATTTGATTCTCCAGTGCTTTGATGGAAGCTGATTGGCTCTGAATCATAGCTTCATATCTTTTTAATTGAGCTAACATCTCTGCCATCACTGGTTCATTTGTTTGCTCCTGGCCTTTATTCTGTTGCTGGAATCCAGGTGGTGGATAGTTCTTTTGCCCTGAATTGTTGTTCCATGAAAAATTAGGATGATTCATCCACCCTGGGTTGTAGGTGTTGGAATATGGATTGTTCCCCTGTCTGTTGAAATTGTTGACATAATTCACCGTCTATTCAAGTTGGTTTGGTTCTGGTGCTCCTCCATATGGTGAACTTGTGGATCCAGTGGTGCTTTGAGTGTTGAGAGTCTCCATAAATTTGCATATCTGATCCAGCTTGGCACTGACTGCTGTATTAGCTCCAACTTCATAAATTCCTGCAATTCTTTGAATCAGACTTCTTTCTGTTGGCAACAACGAATTGTTGCTGGCCATTTCTTCGATTAGGTCCCATGTTTGATCTTCCCCTTTTGCCATTAAAGCTCCTCCAGCAGCAGCATCGATTGTGGTTCTCATCAGTCCAGAAAGTCCATTATAGAAAGTTTGGACTTGAAGCCATTTTGGAATCTCATGGTGAGGACATTTCCGGAGCAAATCTTTGTACCTTTCCCAAGCTTTGTAGAGATATTCTGAATCTTGTTGCATGAAAGATGTGATGTCATTGTTGGACAGTTATGACCCATAGCGTCACTATTTGTACAGATCATGGTGTTGTTGTACAAATTAACTATGTGACAAGGAGATTGCACTCTAATCATTTGTGATTAGATCACCTAGATGTATAAATGATAGGAGGTCCCTATGATTAGTTCATGGATTGAGATGATATGAGACAGTATCAGTCCACGAAGGATTAATCCTTAAATATCCCTAGTCGTAGTATTATCGAGACTGGACATCGATAATGCGGAATAGACTAGTATTACACTTGTGCGTGTTATGTGAGATCATAACGGCATAGTTATCATATATTTGGGTATATGATACTCATGCAAGTGTAATAGGAGGTTGTGTTTTACCGATGGTACGGAAAACAGCTTAGCTCTGGATAGACCCCTCGGAATTCCATTGGTAGTATGACTATGTGTCTATGGAAGTCTGAAATCAGGGTAGATGTATTTGGTCTTAACCTGAGACTTGCATCGCTAATACTTGCGACAATCGGTATGCTTTAGTTTTGGTCGTCCAGGGCTTTAACAGGTTCTGTGTACGCCTTTACTAGGTATATCGAGAATCGTAGTGTATTGGGTGTGATGTCAAGATGGAAGTGTCACTCCAGTCATAGTGGAGATGATGTCACGTAGGATACGGTACTAGTGCTCTTAAGTACTGCAGTCATCGGGATATTATGACTAGGTCATGTATATCCGATAATAGAGACTAGTTACCAGACATCCGATATGTGCTTCGTACGGGGCAGACACGACTCCAGCCCCAGGCCTAGCACGTGACAATCCGATACTGATCGCAATACGCAATACTACGTATACTACGCCTGACATAGATTATATATTCCAGTAAGAATATTTCTGGAGAATTGGGTAGGCACGGTGCTTTGCTAGAAGCCAACCATGTCTTGTAAATCGGTAAGCACGTGGTACGAGGTACGCACGTATTCGGATAATCCGATGACCGTATTTACTGCCAACATATCCAGGGATCTCTTGGGTCGCTTCCCAAAGATTCACCGATGACAGTTGATTTAATTAGAATTAATCGGGGATTAATTAAGAGAGATAATTAATCTGGGATTAATTAAGAGAGAGAAAATTAATCTGGGATTAATTGAGGTATTATTTGATCTAGGATTAAATATGTTCGAAAGAGAGAGAACACGATTAATTTGGAATTAATCGGTAGAATAAATTTAATAGTTAAATTTGATTTTTCTATTTAATTTATTCGTATGGGCTAAAATTAATATATCGGATATATTAAAATGAATTGGATTTCATTACGAAATTAAAGTTGGACTTTTATACGAACGAACGAATTAATTTAGAATTAATTTGTAAACGACATTCGTAATATATTTGCGAGGCATCGTTATTTAATTAAATTAGATTTAATTATTTAGCGACGAAAGTTCGTTTAATCGGATTAAACGGAACCGCGCCGCTGCAAATGTTCGTAGATACATTTTGAGTTTTGAATTCAAAATGGTGGGGCCCACTTCACACATGTCACACATGTGAAGTGGTGGTTGGAAAGTGGTTAGCATTTATGCCAAAACCACTTACTTTCCAACTACTTGGTTTAGGTGAAACCAAATTACCCCAACTACATGGTTTTGGTGAAAAGGGTAAAAACCCTTTAACAAAACCCTAGCTCTCTCTCTTCACACTTGTGTTACAAACAACTTAGAACAAATGAAAACCTAATACACAAGGTGTTTGGGCGTGAACTTGGAGCTCCATGGGCGTGAGCTTCTTATCTATTCTTTTTGATTTTGTGGCAAAATCAACAAAGCTAGCACTTGGAGAAATCAACTAAGGTGATAGGGAAACTACTTCAAGAGTTTGAATCATCACTTAAAGCTTGGAATCAACAAAGGAAGGATCTTGGAGATCTTCAACTTAATGCTTGGAATCAACAAAGGAAGGATCTTGGAGATCTTCAACTCAAAGCTTGGAATCAAAAAGGAAGCATCTTCATCTTGGATCTTCTTCTCAAAATTTTAAAAGCTCAAATCCATTCAATGTAAGTAATTCCGCAACTTATTTTGAATTTTGAACATGTTTTCATCCTTATTAGATCCTTGGCATGTTCTAGGAACACTAACAATGGTATCAAGAGCCAATTTTAAGCATGAAAATTTTAGGGTTCATGAGACTAAAATTTGGGGCTTTTATGTTTTGAGCATGATTTCTCAAATTGATGATTTGAGCATGCTTACAATATGTTAACTTAGAGTTGTGCATGATTAGATTTGAAACAAATCAAAAGAATCAAAAATTAAAAAAAAATTTAAGGTGGCCGAATACTGTGACAGTGAACTGGCAGTTTTTTTATTTTTGTAACATGAAATGATGTGTTTAAATGCATGTTTAAATGTTGATTGTTGGTTTGATTAGATTAGAATCAAAGTCAATAATGTTTATGTTAAATCAAAGAGCATGTTGAGCATGAAATGATGATTTAAGGATTCAATTTGTGTTGAGCATGAAATGATGTATTTTGGCTTCAATTTGTGTTGAGCATGAATTAATGGATTAAGCATGATTAATTAAGTTAATTGGTATTTTGGAAATATTGAGTTTAATTAATTAATCATGGCTAATACACTTTAATTAAAATAATTGTGATATTTAGAATATTATAATTATGTTAATAAGCCTTTAATTATGTAATGGGCTAAAAGTGTGTATTTGGGCTTAATGGGCTTGGTTTGACTAAGTTTGGTTTTGGACTTTTGGATTGGATCCAATTGGGCCCAAAACCAATTCCATAAGGTCCAAATATATCACTTGGCCTTTTAAAGAATTTAATTGGGCCTAATGGGCCTAAATTGATTTGTTGGCAATAGGGTGATTCCTATTGGGCCTTGGCATTTTGGGTTTGATCCATTATGGCCAAAGCCCATGCCTTAAGAATTAATTAAAAGCCCATTGGACTTTAATTAAAATGACATTGGATGTTATTGGGCCTTTGAGACCCATTAAGATTGGATTTGGAATCCAAGTCTTTAAGGCTTAAAAGTAAGTGTATATATTTAATTTGGAATTAAATTTGAATTAGTATTGAATACAAATAAATTGGATTTAAAGTTGTAGTTCAATATAATTCAAGAATACTTACTTTGAGTATTTATTCTTAAACGAGTTTGACTCACGCAAATCAAATCGTTGTATGAACATTATATGGTCATTAATTCAAAGATTAATTAATTGGATTAAATTGATTGAATAACATGATTTGTATGAATACATGAATGTGTTGTATGAATAATGTATATCGGATGGATATTAGAAGGGCAAGGCAGTTTTGGAAATTGTTGTAATAAGTTTAGAATTTATTAAATTGGACCTACGTGTCCAGCCTTTTATCTCCTCTCTCATTGTATTTCTCTTCTCACCTATTCCCCTAATGTAAATGAGGTTTCTTTATTGTATTTTGTAATTGGGTAGAAGTTAGAATAGTTCTAGCCGGGGAGAGGAAAGGGAGTGATTTGTTCTAGGAACAATTTGTGAGATATCCATCCGCATATCATTATTAATTTATTTATTTATACGCGCTTTATTATGTATTTAGAATGCATGTTTAAGGGTGTATGATGATGAGACCTTAACAAAGATAATAAATTGGTTGCCAATTTGCACGCGAAAAACCCTCACAATATATTAAGCGTTTTTCCTTCCATTGAGTGATTCTTACTCAAGATCCAAAGTTGGCATTGGTTTGTTGGCCAAAGTCAAGACCTTTGTCAATTGCGGATGTGTTTGAATCATGAGAGTTTTGTTCCATATCGGTGTCTTGTCCAAGTTGTGATTTGTTGGCCAAAGTCAAGATCACTTCTTGTCCATCGACATTGATTACGAAGCTTTCCATGTCAATGGGTTCCGCTTAACTGGGATCATTAAGTTTGTTGTGCCAAAGCCAAGGCTTAGTTGATTCAGAGGAAAAAGGTTAGGTAATATATTCGATATATTGGCATATATAAAATATATGTTTCGGACTTGGATGTCCACCTACTGGATCTAGGAATTGGATGGGATCCAATTGATCTTTGAGATCTACCTAGTTAAATATCATACAGCTTGTTGGCCAAAGTCAAGGTTGTGTGTTATTTAACGGGATCCTAGCCCACTAGGAAACTGGGTTTCCCGAGTACTCGACAGAGGGTTAGAGGCTCGCCGAAAATTAGTGGGAGGCGAGAATTAAATTTGCAATATTCGTTTAATTACTTGCCATATGCGCTCAATCAAATATCATTCGTCAAATATATATTAGTTGGACTAATATTTAATTGTTGTTTTAATAAACAGTTGGACTGTAATTCAAACTATTCAATTAATGGTTGATTTTATAATTGATTATAGTAATCAATATAATTGAATTAACCAATTTAATTATAATTGATTAAATGGTTGGACCATAGTAATCATTATATTAAATAGTACCTGAAATCGTTGATTAAATAGTTGGACTATTAGAATCAAGATTAAATTGAAAGATTAGTGTTTAAAACATTATCCTAGGGAAATGTGTTTAGACGACTTTAATTTTCAAATTGGGAATAAAATTTCAGGATGATCCTGGAAACTAATAAGTTACTTTATTTGATAAAATAACATATTAGGCCTAAGCCCAGAGTTAAGCAAATAGTAGAGCATGATCTTTGGAAGATTCATGTGATGATAACTTTAGTGCTTAATTCATTATACTTGTCATAATGACTCCTTAATTTCTTAATCAGAACTAAGGATTAGATCCTTAAAGTATGATAATGAAATTGAAGGATCTTCATAGATCTATTCTTAGATCTTAGAAGTATTAAATTGCAATAAACAACTCTTGGAGAGTTAATAACTATTCTCAAGGAGACCAAAGTCAAAGTTTGCAATAAGGCAAGTAGCGCAAGGCGCATCTTACTTCGATATTCTAGAAGGCCAAGGCTTGGCCAAAGACTTCTGGAATGTGAAAAGGGCAAAGGCAAAATCATTATAATCTTCTAGGAAGATAAAGACATATCCCAAGATGTCTGCCTAAATTGTGGCAAACGGGGTCATTGAAGCGTGACTGCCGTATGGACAAAGCAGACATGAAGGAATTGAAGACGAGCAAGGCTCTGACTTCAAATATGTTTGTCAAACATTATGTTCACTACTATTATTAAAATTAGATTTTGAATACTTAGTGTGGTACATAAAATATATGTATTGATGTTCAGAATCTGTTTTGAACGGGATACTGACATCATTTGAGATTAATCTGCGAATCGGAAACGGGACGACAATCGCTGTTTCAACCGTAGATACCTAAGTTTAGGAACTACCATTCGGGTATGTACTTAAATTAGGAAACTGTTTAAAATATAACTAGTTTGACTAGAAAATATCTCTATATCGTGTATAACTCGTTGCGAGTATACCTTTATATTCTAGAACACTAAAGTGTTTTATTTTATAAAGATGATATTGAGATAAACACATTAGATGTGAACAACAGTATTTATATTTTGAATATAAATAAATCTCAAACATATAACATGACAAACAAGTAGCTCAAACTGATTTGATCAGATAAGACTTATTTGTGGCAGTGTTGTCTGGGACACATTAAACAAGACTCGTATATCCACACTTTTGAAGAGTGGATACTAGGACGGATTTGATTCATTCAATGAAGTCTACGAATCTAGTTTATGATCCTATCTTATTAACTTGGAAAGTAGACACCTAGACTGTATAAATGCCACCGATCTATTAACCCTCGTTCATAGTGACGTAAGTGGGCCCATATCTAGCTAGGCTAAATATGGAATAAATATTTCGTGACCTTTGCAGATGTGGCATCTCGTTATGGTTATGTGTTTCTTATGAAGCACGAATCGGAAACTTTTAGAGTTTCGACACGAAATAGACAAATAGATCGGCTAAAGTATTAAAACATCACGGTTTGACCATGATGAAAATACTTAAGCAATAAGTTCTCATATACTTGAAAGAGTATAGTATTCTTTCAATGAGGACTCCTCCTGGAACACGTCAATTTGACGGTGTGTCCGAACGGAGAAACCGAATTTTGTTGGACATGATAAGGTTAATCATGAGTCGCTCTGAGCTACCATTTTCCTTCAAAATGGATAAGCATTAACAGTGCAATACTTATTTTGAATAAGGTTCCATAAAAATCTGTTTGACAGATTTCATATTAGATATAAATAGGAAGGAAACTGGGCTTTCTCACTCCTGATGATTTGGGAATGCTAGGCATACGTTTGGATGATACCAAACTAGAACCCAAATTGGATAAGTGCCTAATATAATTGGTTATCCTAAGGAAACCAAAGTATAGTACTTATACAACTCACTAGAGAACAATGTAATTGTTGCTCACCATGCGGTTTTTCTAAGAGAAATACCGGTATGCAGTGGTAAGTGGGAGGATAGTAAAACTCGATAAAAATCGGAGTAATACTGTTCAAAGCACCTAGTCCTTAATGGAACACAAACAGTTCATCAAGGATGAAACTGTACCAGTAATCTTCGAATACACAAGAACCGCGTAGGTCGGAGAGAGTCAGAAAACAACCTGGGGTATGGGTTTTTGATCTAACCTCATAAAGATGTCAATCTTATTGAGGAATACGAACTGACTACGTATAAGGAAGTGATACAAGGTATCGACTCCCTATTATGGCAAAGTGCCATGAGTCCAAAATGGATTCCATATATAACAACTACGTTTGGACACTAGTTGTTGTACCGCAAGGCATTGTGCCTATTGGTACTATATAAGTCTTCAAGGAAGACATACATGGAAGGCAACATACCAACGTACTAAGCTAGGCTTGTAGCAGGAAGGTATCGTTATCAACATTGTGTTGATTACAATGAAATCTTTTACCTGTTGCCATGTTAAATCCATTGGGATAATGCTTGCTGATGCTGCATGTTTCATTCATGAAATATGGCAGCTGAACGTCAAAATCGCTTTCCTTAAACGGAAACCTCTTTGGAGGATGTTTACAACATCCTGACGATTTTGTCGTATCAAAACTAGCAAACAAGGTTTGCAGGTTATTCAATCCATGTATGGATTGAAGTAAGCATTGGGTTCTTGGAACTATCGTTTTGATGTAATCATAATGGTGTATGATTTGATTCAAAACAATATGATTCTTGTGTATATAAGGAGATTAGTGGGAGCACTGACAATGATGTCCTAAATAATGATGATATGTCATTTCTTGGAAATGATATTCCCATATTACAATCGGTGAAAGCTTGGCTTTCATGAAAATTCTCCATAGAATTATTGGGAGAAACAACCTTTATTCTAGAAATAAAGATCTACTGGGATAGATTTAAAGTTGTTAACACTCTCCGAGAACTCGTACATTGAAAAATGTACGTGACTTGGTGTCTCATACACTTTGAGCATATGGAGTCACAAACAGGTCAATCCAAGTGATAGTCACTGGATTGATATTAAGAACATCTGTTAGTATCTTCGAGAACTAAGGATGATGTCTTATACTATGGAGATGGAAAACTTGAAGTGACTGGGATCACTGTAGCAAGTTTCCTAACCGATAAAACGACTTAAGTCGCTAAACGGTACTATACAGTTTGAATAACGGAACAGTGACCTGAAAATCTTCCAAGCAAGATACTGTTACTGAATAAACAACAAATGCGGGTTATTGCTGCACCTGAGGCAGCAATAGAAGCCATCTGGGTCTATCAAATCTAATTAGATTAGATATAGTTCTGTTAGCAGCTGAGCTAGGCGTCAGCACAGGCTAAAGAATTAATGGTCTCATCAACGATCCAGATATATACTTCAACTATTCATCTGATTCGTTCGGATCATACATCGTGGCGATGCGATGATCGAATAAATCGCATCAGACGATAATCATACAAATCCGCAGACGAAAGCCTTTCCTCAACAATTTGAGCGAACCGTACATAGTTCGGGTGTAAGACACTCGAGTGACTGGCTATAGGCCAAGTGGGAGATTGTTGGACAGTTATGACCCATAGCGTCACTATTTGTACAGATCATGGTGTTGTTGTACAAATTAACTATGTGACAAAGAGATTGCACTCTAATCATTTGTGATTAGATCACCTAGATGTATAAATGATAGGAGGTCCTTATGATTAGTTCCTGGATTGAGATGATATGAGACAGTATCAGTCCACGAAGGATTAATCATTAAATATCCCTAGTCGTAGTATTATCGAGACTGGACATCGATAATGCGGAATAGACTAGTATTACACTTGTGCGTGTTATGTGAGATCATAACGGCATAGTTCTCATATATTTGGGTATATGATACTCATGCAAGTGTAATAGGAGGTTGTGTTTTACCGATGGTACGGAAAACAGCTTCGCTCTGGATAGACCCCTCGGAATTCCATTGGTAGTATGACTATGTGTCTATGGAAGTCCGAAATCAGGGTAGGTGTATTTGGTCTTAACCTGAGACTTGCATCGCTAATACTTGCGACAATCGGTATGCTTTAGTTTTGGTCGTCCAGGGCTTTAACAGGTTCTGTGTACGCCTTACTGGGTATATCGAGAATCGTAGTGTATTGGGTGTGATGTCAAGATGGAAGTATCACTCCAGTCATAGTGGAGATGATGTCACGTAGGATACGGTACTAGTGCTCTTAAGTACTGCAGTCATCGGGATATTATGACTAGGTCATGTATATCCGATAATAGAGACTAGTTACCAGACATCCGACATGTGCTTCGTACGGGGCAGACACGACTCCAGCCCCAGGCCTAGCACGTGACAATCCGATACTGGATCGCAATACGCAATACTACGTATACTACGCCTGACATAGATTATATATTCCAGTAAGAATATTTCTGGAGAATTGGGTAGGCACGGTGCTTTGCTAGAAGCCAACCATGTCTTGTAAATCGGTAAGCACGTGGTACGAGGTACGCACGTATTCGGATAATCCGATGACCGTATTTACTGCCAACATATCCAGGGATCTCTTGGGTCGCTTCCCAAAGATTCACCGATGACAGTTGATTTAATTAGAATTAATCTGGGATTAATTAAGAGAGATAATTAATCTGGGATTAATTAAGAGAGAGAAAATTAATCTGGGATTAATTGAGGTATTATTTAATCTGGGATTAAATGTGTTCGAAGAGAGAGAACGCGATTAATTTGGAATTAATCGGTAAATAAATTTAATAGTTAAATTTGATTTTTCTATTTAATTTATTCGTATGGGCTAAAATTAATATATCAGATATATTAAAATGAATTGGATTTCATTACGAAATTAAAGTTGGACTTTTATACGAACGAACGAATTAATTTAGAATTAATTTGTAAACGACATTCGTAATATATTTGCGAGGCATCGTTATTTAATTAAATTAGATTTAATTATTTAGCGACGAAAGTTCGTTTAATCGGATTAAACGGAACCGCGCCGCGGCAAATGTTCGTAGAGACATTTTGAGTTTTGAATTCAAAATGGTGGGGCCCACTTCACACATGTCACACATGTGAAGTGGTGGTTGGAAAGTGGTTGGCATTTATGCCAAAACCACTTACTTTCCAACTACTTGGTTTAGGTGAAACCAATTACCCCAACTACATGGTTTTGGTGAAAAGGGTAAAAACCCTTTAACAAAACCCTAGCTCTCTCTCTTCACACTTGTGTTACACAACACTTGAACAAATGAAAACCCTAATACACAAGGTGTTTGGGCGTGAACTTGGAGCTCCATGGGCGTGAGCTTCTTATCTCTTTCTCTTTGATTTTGTTGGCAAAATCAACAAAGCTAGCACTTGGAGAAATCAACTAAGGTGATAGGGAAACTACTTCAAGAGTTGGAATCATCACTTAAAGCTTGGAATCAATAAAGGAAGGATCTTGGATCTCAACTTAAAGCTTGGAATCAACAAAGGAAGGATCTTGGAGATCTTCAACTCAAAGCTTGGAATCAACAAAGGAAGCATCTTGCATCTTGGATCTTGGATATTCTTCTCAAAATTTTAAAAGCTCAAATACATTCAATGTAAGTAATTCCGCAACTTATTTTGAATTTATGAACATGTTTTCATGCTTATTAGATCCTTGGCATGTTCTAGGAACGCTAACAGTCATTCATTACTCAGTTTTCATGTCTGGCTGGTGGAAAGTATTTTGCAATGATTTTGTGCCTAGAGTGTTCCAAGTTGTGATAGATCCTGCTGGTAATGAATGTAGCCATGCTTTTGCTCTGTCTTTCAAGGAGTAATGGAAAAACCTGCAGTCTCATAGCTTTCTCAGCTCCTCGGTTGTAATTGAACGTGCCGCAAACTTCCAGGAAGTTGCTGATGTGGGCATTAGGATCTTCAGTTGCATTTCCCCCAAACTGAACTGTCTGCTGAATCATCTGAATGCAAGTTTTGATGTCACCCGCATTTGCTGGTAAGGGAGGAAGTACAATACAGGAAATGAGGCCATCTACCACCGGAATGGTTCTGTCTCGAATGGGGATTGGTGGTGCAACCTCCAAAGGTTCAGGTTCCATGTTGACTAAGGCTTCTTGGCCTTCTCGCATTTCCCTTCTCAACTGTCTGATGGTTCTTTAATTTCTGGGTCAAGAGGTCGGAGTTCAAAGCTTCTGGTTCGTCTCATGTAGTTTCTGAAAACCTGTAACACAAGAAAACAAAAATAATAAGTAAAAATAAATTAGATATCAGTAAAGGTATCTAACCTCTAAACTAATAGTAAAAGATAAATAAGTCCCCGGCAACGGCGCCAAAAACTTGACTGGAGCGTAAACACACACGTATAACGCAAGCGTACGTATCGTTCAAGTAGTATAAAAAGTATCAATCCCACGAGGACTTAAAACCTTTTGTTATCAATTTATGGGGCCAAATGATTACCAGTATCTAACAGGTTGTTTGATTGATTTGTAATGGCGACGATTCTAAATTTAAAGACAAATAAATAAAATTGTTCGAAGGTAGATTTTAAGAAAATTCAATATTAAAAACTATCTAGGGTTGTGATTTATTCCAATATTAATTAAAGATGAAGTGATTATCTTATAGTTTGGTAATATATTGATTTATTAACCTGGAACACTAATTTATGTAAAAGCCTCTTCCGATGGTCAATTACAAATACCTAGTATAATCCAATTGAACCATATGTCTATGTCAATCAAATTACCTAGATTCATTAAGATTAAGTTCCAATTATGGCTACCCTTGCCCGACAGGTATATTCATATCCTGTAAGGAAATCTATTAAAAGGGTTATCTATCCTCAAGGAAGATCGAGGGCTATTGAGTCTAAGGTCTTAAACCTTAAATCCCTATGTCTAGTTCATTTTAAGTTTACCTTATCAATTTTATTAGTGGCCAGTTAATAAAAAGACATTAAGATTAAGACTCAATAAATAAATCTTTATATTACCCAAATTATAATCTAACCCTTATAAACCGGTGATATTGGATTTCATCACAACCCTAGATAACTAACTTAGTTATGACACATAACTAGTCTAGTAAAAACTTAAAAGTAAAAGCCATAAAGTAACAGTGCTGAAAAGTAATTGCAGTAAAGTAAAAGCTTAAAAGTAAAATAAAATAAAATGTTAAGGTAAAATGAATTATTTCTACTACTACTTATTTAGATATCTCCCAGTAAAATAATATATAAACTTGTGATTATTACCAACCAGCCATATAGGCGGTAACCTGATTAAGTCAATTTAAGTCCAACCAGCCATAAAGGCGGAACCAAAGTAAACCAGCCATAAAGGCGGAACCAAAGTAAACCAGCCATAAAGGCGGAACCAAAATAAACCAGCCATAAAGGCGGAACCAAAATAAACCAGCCATAAAGGCGGAACCAAAATAAACCAGCCATAAAGGCGGAAAAGGAATTTTATTACCAACCGACCAATCTGGTGGTATCCTGATTAAGTCAAATTTTAAATAGTAAATATATTATTTTTAAGGGAGATTAATCTAAATAATAATAGTAAAAGAATTACCTTTCACCCTAGCATAGGGAAATTACCTCATCATGATTGAATAGTAAAAACTGTAAAAAGTAAAAGTTAAAAATAAATTATTATTACTATTCAAAAGTAAAATTACTATTATAACATAACGTAATTAAAAATTACTATTATTACAGAACGTAATTAAAAATTACAAAACTAAATTAAAAGAAATTTAGAGAGAGAAGAACTCCATATTTACATCAAAGAAATGGGAGATGAAGGTACAATGAAATTTGAAATTTTGAGCTCTATTTATAGGCGCGGATAGGCCGCGGGCGTCGCGACGCTGGAACAGTTCAGCGTTGCGACGCTGGAAAAGTGACACGTGTCAGTTGCTGATTCACCGACTCAGATTCTTATCCGATGACGTGGCACTGTTCATGACGTCATTGGTGACATCACACTGACGTGTGGAGGGCGATTGTCGGCACCGTTAGATCGCGACACGTGGCACCGGCGTTTTTTAGCATCTTTGTTGTGATGGCGACACGTGGCACAACGCAAGTTAGCATGATCCGTGCACGTTAGCAAGTCAAACCAATCAGATTCTGACATGTGGCAGACGGCACACGTTAGCAGGTTCGGCGCATGCTGGGCGTCGCGACGCCGAAATGACGATTTTGCCCTTTTTGTCTAATTTTTCCTGTTTTGCTTCAATTCCCTCCAGAATGTCCTGAAACTTTATTTATTTACAAAATAACACAAAACACAACAAAATATTCACTAAACCCAAGAAACTATACAAAATATTAGGTTAAATGAGTGGGAAATAGTGATAGATTCACCACTCATCAATGTGTAGGTGTTTATAGTGGATAAACACTGAACGACTCACCGAAGATTCTTAATGGATGGTACACCAACTTCAATAAGAATCTTCTCGGGTTGAGTAGCATAGTGGTCCTTCGACTTGAGATACCACTGTGGATGTTTGAGACATCCTCCACACTTAGATGGCAGTCACGTCACCGATCTAGATAGATCAGACCTCCGCCTGTTCGTTGGGTGTGGACCGATCCTCAGGATATCCTGTGTGTATCAAGATAGGACCCGTCAGTTCTGTGTACAAGCATAGGTAGTCCATATATGATTAGCAGTCTGTTAAATCTGTGGCCACAGTATACTTCGGATGTAAGTTCCGAATGTTATTTAGAGATTGCTAATAGATACGTCGACGGGATAATACCTATAGAGATTTGACGTTTACATCTATATCTCTGGTATTATCGGGATACCTGTGACGGAGGGATTATACGTATGCAATGACCTTGACCTGTATAATTCAGCTAGTTTATCTGTGGTCGTCATAATTTACGGGTGGGTAAATTATGGACACGAAATTGGAACTATGTAATTAATAAGATGAAACAACCCTTATATATCTTTCGTACAAGTCCAATAGGATAACAGAATCATTTACGAGTATTTGATACTTAATGGTTTTGTTGTTTTCTTATTGAAGAAAATTATCCTATAACTTATAATGGAAGCGATATTTGATATTGATTCTGGAAGTTCACCATTGAACCATAGATCTAAGATTGTTCATAGCTTACTACGATCAAGTTTTGAACTTGATTAAGCTTTCATTATGAATTAGTTCATGATATGTGCTAATTGTTTGCGCAGCGAAAGCAGTGTGAGCTTATTAAAGGTTTGACCTTTACAGTATGACAGTGAGAAAAGTTATACTCAGCAATCTATTGTAGATTCTAAGGAAACTTGTCTCTAGTTACACTAATTGAACAATTAAAGATATATTGGTTAATGTTGATATTAAACTGTACATTTTAGTAAAGAATGCAAAGTGGCATTTTTTTTAATGACTTATTCAGATAAGAAATCAATTGTGATTTCTTTGTTTGAAGAGTTCATTCTGGAATGGCCATAGAGTTTGTGTTCTGCTGAGATCGCAGTTTAGTGTGCTAGCTTATAGAGCCTA
Organism: Zanthoxylum bungeanum; assembly: GCA_019454045.1. Taxonomy (NCBI): domain Eukaryota; kingdom Viridiplantae; phylum Streptophyta; class Magnoliopsida; order Sapindales; family Rutaceae; genus Zanthoxylum; species Zanthoxylum bungeanum. Next base: position 19,606 of record SKCR01039575.1, on the reverse strand, counting down.
TTGTAGACTCGGATAAGTCTTCCGAAAATCCGTATTCTCTTTTTTTGATATCAGTCAGATTGTCTGATCTTGTCAAAGTATAGAGAATACATATGTGCTTAAAGGGTTAGTGGGAGCGTACAAATTACTTTCTAGTGTTATATATCCTAACAACATTATCATTATTATAGTAATAATGAGATGTTTGTAAGGTAAAAGATTTACCTAAGTCTTCTTTACTCCGTGAAAGCAGTGAGAGTAGTCTCTGTTATATTTGATATAAAGTTTTATATATGATATAAAACTTGGAGACTTGTGAGATACTCCTATTAGTCGTGCATTAGATATGATCTAATAAATGACATAACTAGGCTATCTATATGAAAGTTAGTATAACTATTAGACAGTTATTGTGTGTCTTATATAAAGTATTCAGCTTTCATAAGGATGATTCCTTTTTCGAAAGAGATATTGATTAGAATGTCTAATCAATCTTATGTATCATTTGATGATGACATAATAAATACTTTATAATGTGCGATTGTAGATATCGATTTAATCGTAATTGTTACGAGTTATTTTGATATCCTATAGACCATAGGATGGATCTTGAAACACGTTCTTTGTGATCTTTGAGATATTAAGAACGAGTTTCTAATTAATGGAGAATACATCCTGCAACCAATAGGGTCATATTAGTTTTTAGACTAATTATGACGTTAGACAGTTTACGTCATAAAGAGTCACAAAAGATGCAGTGGGAGTGTCACGAAAGATTCTACTATTTAGTGGAATTAGATGCAACTTATGAAGTATTGACTTATGAAGTTGCATAGTGACCTTATAAATTAGAAATTTTGTATTGTTGTTGTGCTTGCGGTTGTCTTCATAGTATTTTGGATTTGATCCCTAAATACTTGGACAACTCAGTAGTTGTAGCATAATATTGATGTATCATCAGAGTCATATTAATGTATAATTTAGATTCTACAAAATATGAATGATGCTGACTATGGGAAACGATGGAGTTTGTTTGACAAACTCAATTTGTAATTGCGGACCTACTTCTTGTTGCCTACCTCTTAAGCGCTAGGTGAGCTTTTGAGAGCCATGAGTATACGATACACATTGAGATATGTATATGATACCGTGGATTGGAACTAGAGCAAGTGGGAGAAATTATTGGGGTTGGTGCTCAGAGCGCCAATCTGGACCGTATTTATGTCTGATTCATGAATACGAACATCCCATTTTTCATAATATTACTTATTTATGGTTGCACCTCTTGTTTTTATATACGTATTCGATCTGATTACGATTAGATTGAAACTAAATGTTGTTTAATGATATGTATATATTAGACAAAGACTCGATAATATATTATGCAGTACACAGTTATAAAGCTAGTTTGTAATTGACATTGGGAAGTGTCACTGCTAAATGTATATTATCAAATATAGTTCCTGATCAAGATTCACTAACACGGGTCGGTTAGTCAAATCTGTTGAGACCAGTACATGTCGTATATTGAAACTTGGTATGATGGTTTATCCCAATGAACCATGAGTCTAGGGAGACTCGTATAGACATGTAGGTGTTTATAGTGGATAAACACTGAACGACTCGCCGAAGATTCTTAATACATGGTACACCAACGTCAATAAGAATCTTCTCGGGTTGAGTAGCATAGTGGTCCTTCGACTTGAGATACCACTGTGGATGTATGAGACATCCTCCACACTTAGATGGCAGTCACGTCATCGATCTATTTAGATCAGACCTCCGTATGTTCGTTGGGTGTGGACCGATCCTCAGGATATCCTGTGTGTATCAAGATAGGATCCGTCAGTTCTGTGTACAGAGCATAGGTAGTCCATATATGATTAGAAGTCTGTTAAATATGTGGCCACAATATACTTCGAAAGTAAGTTCCGAATGTTATTTAGAGATTGTTAATAGATACGTCGACGGGATAATACCTACAGAGATTTGACGTTTACATCTATATCTTTGGTATTATCCGGATACCTGCGACGGAGGGATTATACGTATGCAATGACCTCGACCTGTATAATTCAGCTAGTTTATCCGTGGTCGTCATAATTTACGAGTGGGTAAATTATGGACACGAAATTAGATTTTGTGACGGATATACTTGAATTTAGAGAGTCTCACTAATGAAATATACTCGTAGAGCACTAGGGCAAATTTTATGAATAATGATGATTATTTATAAATCGTTTAAACGTTAAACGAAATATACATGCGAACGGGCCGAACCGTCATTTCCTAATTAATGTGTGTTTGTATTTAATATATGATATTATTAAATACACATTAATAAATTGTCAAATAAAGGTATTTGACATATATAATTAATATATGTATTTGAGATATTTAAAGTAAATATAATACATGTATTTGAGATATTTGTATTTAATTAATTATTTAATTATTTAATTGTTAAATGATTAATATAATTAAAATATAAATATCTCACCAAATGATAAAGTTAGGAAATGATTATAAGTGTTTATTATTGACTTTATAATTGTTATATTTTTAAGTTGCTTTTGTTGACTTGTTGAATTTTCATTAAAGATGTAATGATTAAATTGCAAGTTGATTAAAGTAAGCTTTAAATGAAACAAATGAAAAATATCTAGATATTTTTTCTTACTACAATTTCGGCCAATGGCTTGATTTGGGTGAGTATATATTGTTTTGTTTCATTTTTAGGGTTTAAGGATTCATAAGTCACAAAATGAAACACAAAAGTAGTTGAGAGAAAAGTTTGAAGAAAAGAAGGAAAAGCTTGGAAATCTTAAGATTTTGTAAGTTTTCTTTCAAATCTTCCAACATGAAAAATATTTCTAACATGCTTAGCATCATCTTGTGTTGCTTTGATGTTGTCTCTCTACTTATAGTTTGTGTTTTAATTGTTGTGAACTTGAATGAAAGATGTGTGTATGTAAGTAGCCTTGAAATGATTTCAAAGGCTTACTTTTGTTTCTTTGAAAATCAAAGTTGTCATTCTAGAGTTAGTAAGTCACTCCTTGGTGACCTAGAATTGTTCTAGAGTTATTTCAAAGTGGTGAGGCATGATTGGTGAAGTATTGAATAGATTAAAGTGTTGGATTTTGTAAATTTGGTGATATTGGACAATTTGATGAAATTGAAAAATTAGGGTTCATAACCCACTCCAAATTTGGGGTTTTTCATATATGTGATGTATTATGGTATGAATATGATGCATGTAAAATTTTAGGTTGATTGGATTTGATCTTGGCTTGTTTTGAACAAAAAGGACCAAATCGCAATTAATTGAAAATTTGCGGGTCTCTCTCGGCAATTTCAGAAAAATTGAGGATTTGTGTGAAATCTGATTTTGATGCATTAGATGTGTTGAAAAATATTTTAGAAATGATTTAGAATCATCCAAAATTATATTTGATATTTTTTGGGCTAAAATAATCAATTTACAAAGTTTTGGGGCAATTCGGTAATTACCAAGAAATTTGATCTCTTGTGTAATTTTTCAGAATTTGATAATTGGATAATTAACTAAATAAGTTTATTTAATTGATCCAAGAAAAATTTTGAAATTGGAAAATTTTGATTTTCCACTATTCCGCTACGTTACCGATATTCCCCCTTAAAACCCCAACATAATATGCATCAAATACATAAATTACATAAAACCTTATATTTAGGGATTTTCCGCAAAAGATTCTTTTAATTTATTTAATCAAATTAAATAAATACATGCATGCAACAAGTAAAGAATAAATTAAACATTGAATTTAAAAGGCATAATCATATTAGGGTGGCCAGAATCAGACTCGCTCTCATACTATTTTGTTGGGGTTTTAAGGAGGAATACCGGTAACGCAGCGGAATAGTGGAAAATCAAAATTTTCCGATTTCAAAATTTTTCTCGGATCAATTAAATAAATTTATTTATTAATTATCCAATTATCAAATTCTAAAAAAATTACACAATAGATCAAATTTTTTGGTAATTGCCGAATTGCCCCTAAACTTTGTAAATTGATTATTTTAGCCCAAAAATTATCAAATATAATTTTGGATGATTCTAAATCATTTATAAAATGTTTTTCAACACATCTAATGCATCAAAATCAGATTTCACACAAATCCTCAATTTTTGAGTATTTGCCGTGAGCACCCCAAATTTTCAAGTAATTGCATTTTGGTCCCTTTTGTTCAAAACATGCCAAGATCAAATCCAATCAACCCAAAAATTTAAATGCATCATATTCATACCATAATATATCACATATATGAAAAGCCTCAAATTTGGAGTGGGTTATGAACCCTAATTTTTTAATTTCATCAAATTGTCCAATTTCACCAAATTTACAAAATCTAACACTTTAATCCATTCGATACTTCACCAATCAAGCCTCACCACTTTGAAATAACTCTAGAAAAATTCTAGGTCACCAAGGAGTGGCTTTTTTTTTTTTTTGAAATCGTTGGAAACCCCGCCACCAAACCACCCATTCTGGGCCGCGGCGCAGGTAAAACCCCCGGCTGCCCCAGGCTCTTACAAGAAGTTGCACCCCCTGGATTCGAACCCAGAACCTCAAGGTGAAATTCTGGACCCTTCACCACCAAGCCACACCCCTTGGGGTAACATGACAACTTTGACTTTTAAAGAATCAAAAGTAAGCTTTAAAACAAGTTTAAGCTCACTTACATGCATCAATCTTTCATTCAAGTTCACAACCATATAAACACAAACTATAAGAGTATAGGTAACATCAAAGCATCACAAATTGAAGCTAAGTATGCTAGAAATATTTTTCATATTGGAGGAATTGAAAGAAAACTTACAATTGCTTAAGATTTCATTCTTTTCTCCAAACCTTTTCTCTCAACCAATTTTGTGTTCTATTTTTGTGTATATGAACTTGTTAAACCATAAAATATGAAACAAAACAATATATACCTTCACCAAAAAGCCCTTGGCCGAAAATTAGGTATATAAAATATCTAGATTTAATTTTGTTTCATTTAAAGTTACTTTAATCAACTTGCAAATTTTATCATTACACATTTAATGAAAATTCACAAGTCAACAAAAATAACTTAAAAAATATAACAATTATATTTATAAAAGGGTGTTGGCCGAATTTCACATTTTGTAAAGGAAAAATATATTTTCATTTTAAATAATTCAATCAAATATCAAAAGAAGTCAAAACTATTTAGACAACTTTTTCCTTTAATGTAAAGTCAAAATTTACACTTATAATCATTTCCTAACTTTATCATTTGGTGAGATATTTATATTTTAATTATATTAATCATTTAACAATTAAATAATTAATTAAATACAAATATCTCAAATATATGTATTATATTTACTTTAAATATCTCAAATACATATATTAATGAGATATGTCAAATACCTTTATTTGACAATTTATTAATGTGTATTTAATAATATCATATATTAAATACAAATACACATTAATTAGGAAATGACGGTTCAGCCCGTTTCCATGCATCTTTCGTTTAACGTTTAACGATTTATAAATAATCATCATTATTCATAAAAGTTGCCCTAGTGCTCTACAAATATATTTCATTAGTGAGACTCTCTAGATTCAGGTATATCCGACACAAAATCCAATTTCGTGTCCATAATTTACCCACCCGTAAATTATGACGACCACAGATAAACTAGCTGAATCATACAGGTCGAGGTCATTACATACGTATAATCCCTCCGTCACAGGTATCCGGATAATCCCAGAGATATAGATGTAAACGTCAAATCTCTATAGGTATTATCTCATCGACGTATCTATTAGCAATCTCTAAATAACACTCGAAACTTACTTCCGAAGTATACTGTGGCCACAGATTTAACAGATTGCTAATCACATATGGACTATCTATGCTCTGTACACAGAACTGACAGATCATATCTTGACACACACAAGATATCTTGAGGATCGGTCCACACCCAACGAACAGGCGGATGTCTGATCTAAATAGATCGGTGACGTAACTACCATCTAAGTGTGGATGATGTCTCATACATCCACAGTGGTATCTCAAGTCGAAGGACCACTATACTACTCAACCCGAGAAGATTCTTATTGACGTTGGTGTACCATCCATTAAGAATCTTCGGTGAGTCGTTCAGTGTTTATCCACTATAAACACCTACACGTCTATACGAGTCTCCCCAGACTTATGGTTCATTGGGATAAACCATCGGGCCAAGTCTCGATATACGACATGTACTGGTCTCAACGAATTTGACTAACCGACCCGTGTTAGTAAATCTTGACCAGAAACTATGTTTGATAATATACATTTAGCAGTGATACTTCTCAATGTCAATTACAAACTAACTTTGTAACTATGTACTGCATTATATATTATCGGACCTTTGTCTAATATATATATTACTAAACCACATTTAGTTTCAATCTAATAGTAATTAGATCGAATACATATATAAAAACAAGAGGTGTAACCATTAAGTAAGTAATATTATGGAAAATGAGATGTTCGTATTCATGAATCAGACATAAATACGGTCCGGATTGGCGCTCTAAGCACCAACCCCAACAGTACGTGGAGTTGGATATCGCCTTTATGGTCGGTTGGAATTAATTATAAATCTGACTTAACCACGATACCGCTTATATGGTCGGTTGGTAATGTCATGCAAAGTTTATATATTATAATAAGAGAGATATCTAATTAAAAGTAATAAAAGTGGATCCTCTAACCCCCCGACATTTTCTTTATTGCTTTAATTACCTTTTTAATTTCCAAGCTTTACTTTATGTCATTTTCGTTATTTATGTCTTTACTAGTCCTATATATGTGTTGTAACTAACTACCATATATGAGGTTGTGATGAATTCCAATATCACCGGTTTATAAGGAGTTATTTTATAACTTGGGTAATATAAAGGTTTATTTATTGAGTCTTAAGCTTAATGCTTCTTGTTAACTGGCCATTAATAAGATTGATCCAGTAAACTTAAAATGAACTTGACGAAGGAATTTTAGGTTTCAGCCTTAGACTCAATAGCTCACAATCTCACCTCGGGGCATGGTGACCTTTAGGTAAATTTCCTAACAAGATAGACATATAACTGTTGGGCGGGGGTAGCCACAATTGGAACTTAAACTTAATAAATTCAGGTAACTTGGTTAACATAGACATATGATTAATTGGGTTATTTGGGTGTTTGCATCTGACCATCGGCATAGGCATTTGCATAATTTCGTGTTCCATGTTAATAAACTGATATATTGCACAAAAATGAGATAACCACTTCATCTTTAAAAGATATTGGAAGGATTCACAACCCTACATAGTTTTATAATATTGAATTTTCTTTTAATTTACATTCGCACTATTTTATTTACTTATTTTAGTTTAAAATCAACATCCAATCAACAATCAATATATTAGATACTCGTAAACATTTGGCTTAATAAATTAATAGCCTATGTATTAAGTCCTCGTGAGATCGATACATTTTATACTACTTGAACGATACGTGCGCTTGCGTAATGTGTGTGATTTCACCGATCACATATTCGCTAAGCTCTACAGAGAATTTTACCAGACGATCCGATGTCTCAGGTTTATGCAATATTTGTCTAAGTGGATGGTTGGTGTATACTCTGATGGGGTAGGCTTGGAAGTAAGATCGTAACTTCATTGCTGTAGTCACTAAGGACAAGGCCATCAACTCGTGGGCCGAATATCGGGTCTCTGCATCTAATAATGCTTTGCTAGCATAATATACTAGCCTCTGAATTTTATCTATTTCTTGTTCTAATACTAAACTTATAGCATGCTCTGAAACAACTAAGTACAAAAATAACATCTCACTTGGAGTTGGCTTAGTCAGAAGTGGAGATCGGGCCAGGTACTCTTTAAGTTGCTAGAATGCCTCATTGCACTCGTTTGTCCACTCGACATCTTTCTTTGCCTTCTTAATCAGCTGGAAGAAGATATGGCACTTATTAGTGCCTTTAGGAATGATACGGTTAAGTGCTGCCACTCGATCAATCAAGCTTTGCATTTTTTTATCGTCTTCAGCGATTTCAGATACAGTACCACCTTGATCTTATGAGGATTGGCCTCGATGCCTCCAACACTGACTATATACCTTAAAAACTTCCAAGAGGATACTCCGAAGGCACATTTCTCTAGATTTAACCTCATCTAAAATTTCCTTAAGAGTTCAAAAGTCTCCATGAGATCCCTTAAGTGGTCTTCGAGCTGAACTGTCATGGTTATCATATCATCGACATAGACTTGCATTACCTTGCCAATAAGAGACTTGAAAGATGTCGACTTGTGATCCCATCTTCATTTCTTGGGTCGGCATACCGAGACAGATGTTACTAATTAAGTCTCCCATAACTTTCTCAACCAGGTCGGGTTGAGATGCATGAACCTTATTGGGTCGGTTTCAACAAACTTTCAGAAAACTCCAAATCCATCACTCTTCGTGTGGTCTGGTCGGTATACCAACCTGCTTCATCATCAACAAGCTCAACCCCTAGGATGACTCATTTGTATCACAAGGTTAGGTCATTTTGTCAAATCTCATCAGTCTCTTCAGACCCTTATACCATTATCATTCATTATTGGTTAAGTACAGTACACATTACATTTCTTCTCGCGATATTTGAACCTTACTCCACCATCAACAGTTTCAATTATAGATTTAGTTTAACAAATTAATTTCACTTGCTCTAAATTTTCAACATTTTCTTCTTATTAGAATTTTGGTAGTTCTTAATTATTTATCCCATTCAAACAATTAAAAGATCAATCACAATCGTTTTAATTAGAAGGAAGTTAATTATTTATTTCAATTTAAGGATCACCTCTGACAGGTCCCAAGTCCCAACAGAATAAAAACCAAGTTTGGAGATTAAGCGAAAAAAAAAAAAAACCACTCTCTTTTAAAGCCATACTAATTTGAAGTCGCATTTAGCCCAGGCCCATTATCTTATTCATTGGGGCCCAAAACGATCGCTAAGAGACAGGCTTCTGGTAATTTCTCACGAGGTCAGCGGTCAAAAAAAAAAAAAAAAGAGGGTTACTGTGGCTTTGTACTTTATTTATATTCATTTACATAATACAATGAAGTCGTTTCGTTTGCGAGTGTCGTGTTGTGTCCTGAAGCTGAAGGTTAGCGCCAGCCAACGTTTCTTCTTTTGCGATTTAACAACACACTCTCTTTCTCTAATCTTGCTTTTGATACATAATATCAGATCTACATCTTCATTAATTAATTCACTCTATTTTTGAAATCATTTCATTAATTTTATTTTGGTCTAGGGTTTTGGCTTTCTGATTCAGTTTCTATTAGTTTACGTCATAATATCAGATGCTGAATGATGTTTGGAGATAGCTTCATGTTGTTGTTAGATTGTTTTTGGTTTTTTTTTTAAATTTTTGTAATTTAATTCCTTTTTTTTTTGTATTATGTGTCAGGTGATCCAGCCAGCTCTCTTTGCTTTGTTGTCTTGACATTTTCTTGCCTCTATTTGCAATGTAAGCTTTATGTTTATACTTTTGTGCTTGTCTTGTAAATAGTCTGTTTTAATTAGACGTGAAGTCTCTATATATAGTAGTGTCATTGACTCATTGGCATCAAGTTGCTGACAGTTTAAGATACTATTACGGAGTTTATTGATAGTTAATGCGTATTATTGTATAAGCAAGCAAATATTAAAACAGTAGATTTGACTTTTTAGAAACATAATTGGAAATTTTTATTTTACAAATTCTGGGTAGATTCGTTTTCCTTTCTTTTCAGTGGCCATTCTTTCATCTGCTTCAACTCACAGCTTGAAATATGTCATTTTTGTTTCCATTTCATTTATTTATTTGGCTATTCGATTAAGGGCGGATGAGGAAGTTGCTGATCAGAAGAAGTATCTTGAAGATGCATGCAAGCCAAAGTGTGTGAAACCGTTACTTGAATATCAGGTTTGTAGTGACATTTTGGAATATCTCATGATATCCTTTTAAGTAATTGGCTATTCTTTTGGGTTTTGGAATATGATATGAGTATGGAGTGCTAGTTATTGATGAAAATTATTTACGATGACCTTTTGTGTATTGAGCGAGGAATGGTTTGAAACAAATTGGTTTAACTGATGCCATGTAACAATGCTCTGTAAGGTTTATCCATGTTTGTTTCTTGAGTTCTGTAGAAGCTTTTAATGTTGTACTTGTTCTATCACATTATGAGTCAAGGTTTTGATATTTTTATTTTGAGCTGGTTTGGTCAAATCGGTTTCTATTTGGGTTTGTTCTTACTTTTTTGCCAAATAGGAAAGAATATTGGCTGTTTTCTCCAGTGTTTAAAAATTCGGTCGAGGCGGCCGCCTAATTCGGTTTTTATGAGGCGGCCGCCTCAATGCTTGTGAGGCGGCCGCCTTAGGCCGCCTCACGCCAAATCGGGGTGAGGCCGCCTCACGCGAAACTTTTTTTTTTTAATTTTAAAATTTTTTAAATGAAACTACGACGTTTTGGGGATTTCAAAACGTCGTCATTTCATTTACATTATAAAAAAAGAAAATTGATTTTAGGATTTCTGTATTCTCTCTCTCGACTCATCTCCTCTCTCTCTCTCTCGGCCTATACTGCTCTCTCTCTCTCGGCCTCCTATGCTCTCTCTCTCTCAGCCTCTCGGCGACGACAACATTTGTGGTAACCTGTTCTGCTTGTTTTTCTTTTTCATTTATGAGTCAATTTCGCTTTTTGATCTGTTGGTTGTTAATATTATTGCTATATGGTAGTTCCCCTGAATGTGTAGCACTACTGATTCTGGGCAAGTATCATTTTCCATAAACGATATTGTGAAAGGTTCAAAGCAAATTATATTATTATTCTTCATCAAGTAAAAGATATTTCAAATATTATAGAGCTTTATTCAAACAAAAAAAATATATTATAGAGCTAGTTAACACCTGAAAGATATAAACATGTTGTTTCCTTCTGTTTGTTTGCTGAATGTAATGTTATTATATAAGGTTCGCATATAATCTGTAGATTTGGGTATTAGAGTTTTTGATTTGAGTAAAATCAGTGATTAAGAATTGAATTGGATGTAAATTTTTTCTATATAGAGATTGAATAATATCAAAAACTTCATTTTCGGATCGAGGCGCCCGCCTCGCGCCTCAATGGCCGGCCGCCTCAAGGCGCCGCCACGTATTTTTAAACATTGGTTTTCTCTCAATCATTCCATTGGTGGTTTGGATGGTTTGGAATAGATGGTTACATAATGGGAAACTAAGGTAGAATGTGGCAGATGAGGCGGCATAATGTAGAATAATCAATTAAAAAACCACTTTGAGAATAGGTAATCCTCCGGTAGTAATTAGATAAAATTTTATTTATTGGTGCTCGATAGACTCAATTTTACAAGAATTAATATTAAAATTAGTTTGGCAACGACACCAAAAATTTGTTGCAAAATATCGATGTCTCTAAATTAACTAAGTTTTAGCGCTTGCATTCACTGTACTATTTTTATTCTTGTTGAATAAAAAAACAATGTTCGAAAATGCGGCCCGCCTAGGCACCATGTTTTCATTAGGCCACCCCGATTTTGGCCTAATCGGCACCATTAGGCATCGCTAGACAGCCGTGCATGGTGTCATAAACTTCCAACAACAAAAACACGTCAGCCCTTAGCAGTCAAATAAGGAAAACAATAATAATTATTAAGAAATTTTTATAAAATAAGAGAGAAATAGAAGAAAATAGTACCTTGTAAAGCTGCAGGCTTATTTTCTTATTGATTTTTTAATGAAACAATTATACAAGATTTGCTTTCTATTTATAGAGAGAGGTTAGGATGTGATCATTATCCCTAAGCAATATGGATAAGCTAGAATAGAAAATAAAGTGCAAGGGATCATCTAATTTACAACACTCCCCATTGGAACCAATCACTTAAATTTTATAATAATTGACCTTATATTGCCTCATTAAAACCTTGCCAGTAAAACCCAGTGGGACAAAAAAAGAACCTGGTCGAAGGAAAAATAGTATAATGCGCTTTTATTCAACGATATTTCTTAATGTCAATGATTATGCTCCCCCTGATGAAATGCTCCCTTGATGAAATGCTCCCCTTCAAAGATATCAAGATAATTTGCTAAGTCGGCGCATGCCAATGCTATATACAAGCTTCTCAAATGTTGATGTCGGTAAAGCTTTAGTAAATAGTTATCAGTTGAACGTACTTGCTTGACATCAATTTGTTTACTCTGCTGTAGCTCATTAGTATAGAAGAATTTAGGTGAGATGTGTTTGGTTCTATCTCCCTTGATGTACCTTCCTCTAATTTGTACAATACATGCAACATTATCTTCATATATAACTGTTGGAATATCTGTGGCAGAATTTAAGTTGCATGTGCTCTGAATGTGATGGATAAGTGATCTTAACCATATACATTCTCTGCTTGCTTCATGTAGTGCAAGTATCTCTTGAGTAATTGGAGGATGTAGCAACAAAAGGCTGCTTCGTAGATCGCCATGAGATTGTTGTGTTATTGTAGGTAAAAACATACCCTGTCTGTGAACGTGCTCTGTGAGGGTCAGAGAGATATCCTGCCTCAGTATAACCAACAAAGCCTGGATTTTTCGTTAGCCCATTTTGAATAAAACAAACCCAAGTCTTTAGTCCCATGAAGATAACGAAAGATATGTTTGACGCCATTCTAATGTTGTCGAGTTGGCGCAGACCTTGCCAATAAATTAACCGAGAATGCAATATTCGGTCTAGTGCATTGAGCTAAATATAGCAAGGCACCAATTGCACTAAGATATGGTACTTCTGGACCAAGTATGTATTCATTATCTTCTTTAGGACGAAATTGATCCATTTTAGGATCAAGAGATCGGACTACCATGGGAGTACTTAATGGATGAGCATTATCCATGTTAAAACGTTTGAGAATTTTTTTCAATATATGCAGACTGATGGATAAACACTCCGTTAGTTTTATGCTCGATCTGCAAGCCGAGACAATATTTCGTTTTCCCCAAGTCTTTCATCTTAAATTCTCTTTTTAAATATTCAGCAGTTTTTAGAAGCTCTTCAGGAGTTCCAATTAAGTTCATATCATCGACATATATTGCTGTAATGGCAAATCCAGTTTCAGACTTTCTAATAAATATGCATGGGCAAATAGGATCATTTAAATACTCTTCTTTCATGAAATATTCAACGATTATACCACATGCGTCCAGATTGTTTCAATCCGTATAAAGATCGTTGTAATTTGATTGAACACAATTTATGATCCTTTGATTTATATGCTTTAGGCATTTTAATCCTTCGGGGATTTTCATGTATATATCAGTGTCAAGTGAGCCTAGGGATGACAATTTTCGGATCCGGACCCGAGTCCTTATGGATCCGGATCCGGAACCGCAACTTTTTCGATGGACCCGGTTCGGCAGTGGACCCGGAAAAATACTTCCGGGTCCGGTTCCGGGAATACCCGTGATGGACCCGGGAATACCCGTGATGGACCCGGGTATACCGGGATGGACCCGGGTATACCCGGAACCAGACCCGGGTACCGCAACTCCACTGTTTTTTTTTTTTTCAACTTTATTATGTATTAACAAATAACAATATGAGACAGAGAAGGAATGACTAATGAGGGATTTAGGAATTAGGGTTGGGTACTTGGGTTATGTCTTTTTTGTTTTTGTTTTTTGTTAATGTACCGGGTCCCGGGTACCCGGGTCCGGAATGAATCGGACCCGGTACATTGCGGGTCTTCAGAATTTATACCCGGATCCGCAAAAAAATTTGCGGATCCGGGTCTGGGTCTTTTTGCCATGCCTAAGTGAGCCATAAAGGTATGCTATCACTACTTCCATAAGACGCATGTCTAGCCTTTCAGAGACTGCCACACTAATTAAAAATCAAAACGTAATGGTATCCATCACATGAGAATACGTATCCTCAAAGTCAATACCTAGTCTCTGCGAAACCTTGTGCAACTAGTCGCGCTTTATATATAATGATTTCATTATGTTCATTACGTTTTCGTACAAACACCCATTTGTAACCAACGAGTTTGACATCTTCAGGTGTCTGGACTACGGGTCCAAATACTTCACGTTTGGCTAAAGAAGTCAATTCTGCTTGAATTGCTTCTTTCCATTTAGGCCAATAGTGTCTTTGTCTACATTCATCGACAATTTGAGGTTCAAAATCATTTGTAATTTCAGTAGCTACTGTATATGAAAACACATTGTCGATGGCTATTTCCTTTCTATCCCACAATTCTCTTGATAATTATAATTTGTATGCTCTGTGGTTGCCATTAATTTGGATCCTCCATATCAGAAAATAAAACTGTATTTTTATTTTTATAATTTATTTTATGATTAATTATAACAGATAAATTGGAACCCGAAGTTCTAAATTCATTAATTAATTATTAGACTAGAACCTGCAGTTCTAGATCTACAAAATAATTATAGAACCTGAAGCTCTATAATTACACTACAATTAAAGAATCTGAAGTTCTAATCTCAATCAATTAGACATTAGATTAAAACCTGCAATTTTAAATATATCATAAAACCTGAAGTTCTGAATATATAATATAATATTTATGAACTTGAAGTTCTAAATATATGCATGATATTCTTTTTACTTCACAATTAGTTTTGTATAATATATTTATTATTATGACGTTTATATTTTTCTTTACAAGGAACCTTGAAAATGTCAAGTCTTATAAATATGTAAATTCCCGCACTCGAAGTTTCCGGAAGAAATTATCTCTCATGGGGCCTCGAAAGCACCATAAGTCAAGGAAATCTAACATCCTTGCAGGATAAATCAAAGGCTATGATCTTTCTTCGTCATCATCTGCATGGGAGCCTGAAAGCTCAATACCTGGCAGTTGAAGATCCATTGACCTTATGGAATAACCTGAGAGAGATATGACCATCAAAGGGATATCTTCCTCCCTAGAGCAAAATTTGAGTGGACAATCTGAGGTTGCAGGACTTCCAAAAGGTTTCAGACAACAACTCTGAGTTGTTTCGCATCACCTCACAGCTGAAATTGTGTGGTGACAATATCACTGAAGAAGACATGCTTGAAAGAACACTCACTACCTTTCATGCGTCAAATATGATTCTGCAACAACAAAATCAGGAGCGCCGCTTCAGAAAATACACAGATTGATATCTTGCCTCATAGTTGCTGAACAAAACAATGAGCTACTAATGAAAAATCATGAATCACGACCAACTGGATCTAAGCCATTCCCAGAAGCGAATGCAAATACACATACAAATAATGGACGTGGTAGGGGAGGTAAAAGAAGACGCGGAGGGCGTGGTTATCACCCCCGTGGTGGTCATAATAACTCAGGACAACAAAACAAAAAGGATGGACAACACCAGAAGTGGAATGTCTATAAAAGAGATAATAAAGAATATGGTGCAAAAAAGAAATCTACGAAAAATGATAATGATCAAATTTGTTATTGATGTGGAGGAAATGGACATTGGTCACGTATCTGTCGTGCTGATGACCATTTAGTAGATCTATACCAAGCATCCAAGAAAAGGAAATGAAATGAGATTGAAGCTAACTTTATCAATGACTCGGATCCAGTAGATCTCACTCATCTTGATGTCTCCGATTGGATCAGAGGGAAGGATTGGTGCCTTTTGTTCCAGGAGGAATAGCTTCTCATCATATTGCAGCAGGGACATTGGGCATATTAGCAGGCTTATTCCATCTTAGTGTCCGCCTATCGTATTGTTACTTACTTATATTGGATATTTTAACTAAAGACAATCCAAGCATAACCCTCGGTGGAAAATCTTCCAGGCGGATAGAAGGTCCCGAGTGGATGCCAGAAGAGCTAGAAGATGGCGCCCTTTAACAGCGCCAGCATAACTATGCACCACCCAGAGCCAACCAAAGCTGTTGAACTTCTGCTTCTCCGGGAAAAGAAGTTAAAAGGTTCGAAGAAGGAGCGCGCATAAGAGTATATAACCAACCAACCCACCCTAGCTGGGCTGCTTGCTTTGAAGGCGAAAGCACTTCTAATGCTTAATGTCCGAGATTGAATTCGAATAGGAAGTTGTTCCAGAAGGAGCTCTTACCGTGAGAGTATCCGCTCAGCTTGAACAAATAGACTCAAATTGCACGAGGGGGGAGGGGAGATGATAGTGTCCCCGACCGGTCCAATGGTGTCTATGACGAGTACATAAAAGGCGATCTATTTGCATTTGGTATTTTGGCTTAATTTTTTTGAGTCCCTTATCTGAAACAGGACCCTACCCTATTCTCAAACCCTCTGCTGAGCTTCACCCTACCCACATTTCCTTTTTTTGTAGGGGCCAAAGAAATGTCTCGAGGTTAAAACAACGCCAATAGCCCGCGCAAAAGACGTTGGCTCCAAAACAAAAGCACGCACCTAGAACATTTAGAGTTTGGTTGGCCTTTGCCCGCTACTGGACCTGGAGAAAACCCTCCTCCCTCAGTATCATGTATGTTGCACCTAAGTGAGGTTTCCTGCTCAATACTTCCCTCTGGGTCCTCAAAGAAATCAGACATCAAGATGAGTGAGATCTATTGAATCCAAGTCATCGATAAAGTTAGCTTCAATCTCATTTCCTTTCCTTTTCTTGGATGTTTGGTATAGATCTACTAAATGGTAATCTGTACGACAGATACGTGACCAATGTCCCTTTCCTCCACATCGATAACAAATTTGATCATTATCATTTTTCGTAGATTTCTTTTCTGCACCATATTCTTTATTCTCTCTGTTATAGACATTCCACTTCTGGTGTTGTCCATCCTTTTTGTTTTGTTGTCCTGAGTTATTATGACCTCCACGGGGGCGATCACCATGCCCTCCATGTCTTCTTTTACCTCCCCGACCACGTCCATTATTTGTATGTGTATTTGCATTCGCTTCTGGGAATGGCTTAGATCCAGTTGGTCGTGATTCATGATTTTTCATTAGTAGCTCATTGTTTTGTTCAACAACTAGGAGACAAGATATCAAATCTGTGTATTTTTCGAAGTGGCGCTCCTGATATTGTTGTTGCAGAATCATATTTGACGCATGAAAGGTAGTGTGTTCTTTCAAGCATGTCTTCTTCAGTGATATTGTTACCATACAATTTCAGTTGTGAGGTGATGCGAAACAGCTAAGAGTTGTAGTCTGAAACCTTTTGGAAGTCCTGCAACATCAGATTTGTCCACTCATATTTTGCTATAGGGAGGAAGATATCCCTTTGATGGTCATATCTCTCTTTCAGGTTATTCTATAAAGTCAATGGATCTTCAACTGTCAGGTATTGAGCTTTCAGGCTCTCATGCAGATGATGACAAAGAAAGATCATAACCTTTGATTTATCCTGCAGGGATGTTTGATTTCTTTGGCTTATGGTGCTTTCGAGGCCCCTTTGATGGTCATATATCTCTTTCAGGTTATTCCATAAAGTCAATGGATCTTCGACTGTCAGGTCTTGAGCTTTTAGGCTCTCATGCAGATGATGACAAAGAAAGATCATAGCTTTTGATTTATCCTGCAGGGATGTTTGATTTCCTTGGCTTATGGTGCTTTCGAGGCCCATTGCTCGCAAATGCATTTTGGCATCCAAAACGCATGAGAGAGTTTCTTCCGGAAACTTCGAGTGCGGGAATTTGCATGTTTATGAGACTTGGCATTTTCAAGGTTCCTTCTAAAGAAAAATATAAACGTCATAATAATAAATATATTATACAAAACTAATTGCGAAGTAAAAAAAATATCATGCATGTATTTAGAACTTCAAGTTCATAAATATTATATTGTATATTCAGAACTTCAGGTTCTATGATAGATTTAAAACTGCAGGTTTTAATCTAATGTCTAATTGATTGAGATTAGAACTTGAGGTTCTTTAATATAGTGTAATTATAAAGCTTCAGTAACTATAATTATTTTGTAGATCTAGAATGGCAGGTTCGCATAATAATTAATCAATGAATTTAGAACTTCGGGTTCCAATTTATCTGTTATAATTAATCATAAATTAAATTATAAAAATAAAAATACAGTTTTTATTTTCTGGTGTGGAGGATCCAAATTAATGGCAACCATAGAGCATAATCATAAAAATAATTAATTTATTAAACTAATAATAAATAAAAGAATAATATAATCGTGCTGATAACGTGATATAAAATAAGAGAGAAATAGAAGAAAATAGTACCTTGTAAAGCTGCAGGTTTCTTTTCTTATTGATTTTTGAATGAAACAATTGTACAAGATTTGCTTTCTTTTTAAAGAGATGTTAGGATGTGATCATTATCCCTAAGCAATGTGGGATAAAATAGAATAGAAAATAAAGTGTAAGAGACCATCTAATTTACAACAGAAATTGAATTTTAATGTTATTTTTGAGTGTTGAAAAAAATAATTATTAATTGGAGGGTAAAGTAATGGCCCTATGTTATAAGAGAGGTGAAGAAAAGGTTTATCATGATTTGGAGTGTGAATTTACAAATGGGCCCCACGTTATAAGAGAGACGAAGAAAAGGTAAAATGATAATATTTTTTATTTGTTAAATTGGAGTGTCGTCAATTCCACTAGGTGACTAGGTCTATATTGTAAATCAATTTTCTAAAACGCGCGCTAGCCAGGTGGCAGCGTAGCGCTTAGGACGCCTTAGGAGTAAGTTAAACCATTGTTTAAAAATTCGGTTGAGGCTGCCGCCTATTTCGGTTTTTGTGAGGCGGCCGCCTCCCGCCAAATCGGCATGAGGCGGCCGCCTCACGCGAAACTTTTTTTTTTTTTTTGAATTTTATTAAATGAAATGACGACGTTTTGGGGATTTCAAAATGTCGTCGTTTCATTTACAGTATTAAAAAAAAAAAAATTGATTCTAGGGTTTTTATATTCTCTCTCAGCCTCCTCTGCTCTCTCTCTCTCGACTTATACTTCTCTCTCTCTCGGCAACGACGACGACAACGTTTGTGGTAATCTGTTCAGCTTGTTTGTTTTTTTTTTTTTTTTACATTTTAACTTGTTAATGACCTAAAAAAATCCATTAACGAAACTAGAGAAAAAAGATACACTTATTTTGAAGGTAATATATAAAGATTTAAGTGCAAGTTCGGGACTAAAATCATATGTGGTATAAATGCAGTGTAATACTGTAATTACACACTTTAGTGAACTATCATGTTGTAAGCAGTAAGCTTCAATTAATTGGCCAAAAATACACACTTCAGTTAACTATCCTGTCGTATTCGTATAGTTGTATGTCATATGTATTTTAAGTCTGAACTTTTTCAATATGTTATAGATGATAGCTTATTTAAGGATTAGTTATCAATAATTGTTTGAACATATTATGAATTAAGAAATGAATGATTTTGGATTTAACATGTTTTTATTATTCTTATATTACAATTTAATTATTTTTTCGATTTTCGGATCGAGGCGCTCGCCTCGCCGCCTAAAGGCGGTCCGCCTCGCGCTTCAATAGCCGGCCTCCTCGAGGCGCCGCCACGTATTTTTAAACATTGAGTTAAAC
>SKCR01039574.1:0-71798 GCA_019454045.1 Zanthoxylum bungeanum | reverse complement strand
CTGGTCTATCAAGAAGCAGAAACAAACCATTGAAGGAGATAATTTTAAGGTTTTTTGTGTCAGTAATGTACTGTTGATAAATATTAATGCTGCTTGCTGATTTATATTGTTAGGACCACGTTAAAGATCGAGCAGTTTTTGGGTCCATGAACCATCTGATTGTTGACACGTGTTAGGTTTTTTTTTAGTTCATGAGTTTGTACTTGTTGTAGGAAAACTGCTAGGTTTATCAACGTAATCGTGTGAATGGTTGCCACGTGTGGAATGCAGTTGTGTGTTTGTGACTCACTGGTGATGAATGTGTTAGCTAAGCCTAAGCTAGCTTAGAAAAATTCTAGAATGCAAATTATCTAACCAACTAATCATTTTTTTTTCAAAAGACTGATGCTCGCAAAAGCCCTACATCATCTTTTTTTCTTTTTTTTTTTTAATTAAGGATGGCAAAAATCCGTGCATTTACGTAATTTTAAATATTAAAAAATAATTTTTTTAATTTAAATATATTTATTTTCAATTCTAAATACATACATTTAATTATAATTAAATTTTAAGATCCAATCAAAAAAATATCTAGAAATATTTAAATGTTTAAATTTGTTGCTATATTTATTTTCAAACCTTCATTAATTACTCAAAATTTCATAATCGTGGCATTTGGATAGTGACCTTGACAAATACATATAGACATAGACCTGACAGCGGTTCGGTTCCGAACCGCAAATCAGAATAGGTTAGAATCGGAACAGAATCAATCAACGGTTCGACAGTTTTGAACCGAACTGAATCAGAACCGAGGGTTGAACCGAACCGCGAATCAATCCGGAGAACCCAAAATTTTAAGTATTTATCATAATTTTTTAATCTTTTTTTTTTACTTTTGTAGTTTTTAAAAAAGAAGAAGAATATAAAAAAAAATATTTAGTTTACTAATATTACCTGAAAATAATATGCATTTATAGGTCGTCGGTGCTTATTTTTCATGGGTCGTCGTTTGTCTACATCTTATACAATTAGTCTCTAGTTATAATATTAGATAATATTGTTTAAAATATTCTTATTTTAATATAGAATAAGAAAAATTAACTAATTTTATATAAATTGATAGAACCGGTTCTTGATTCCGAAAATGGAATCGATAACCGGTTCCGATTCCGGAATCAGTTTGGAACCAGAACCAACGGAGAATCGGAACCGAATCGTACATTGGACAAATTGATTTCGATTCAACCTTTGGTAGAACCGTGAACTACCGGTTCGGTTCCGAAACAGAACCGTGTCGTGACTATGTAGACATGCCAAATCATGTATTATTTTATTCCTAATCAAAGGGTGACAAGTAGTAGGACTAGTTGCGATAATTGGATGTCATAAAGCGGCATTAAATGTGATTGAAATTTATTTTGTTTTGAATTTTCCAACTCTTGGTCCAATAAATTCCAATTGAACCGTAATTGATTCACTTTTCTAATTAGGGTAATGTTATGATACCTATGGGTATCACATATTATTTGGTATAAAAGTTGCATGTTCAATGTAACTTTGAGCATTGAATATGCAACTTCTACCAATAAATATGTAACTGATTTTATGTTTTAAAAATTTTTATATTTATTGATAAATTTTACATGTTTAATACTCAAAATTACATTTTCAATGCTCAAAGCTCAAAGTTGCATTGCACATGTAATTTTTATACCCAATATTAGTATGTGATACCCTTAGATATCATAGACATGCCCATTAATTATGATCTGAACACATAAAGTCATTAACTAAGTAACTATCGTATCTTTAAGTTCTTTTTTTATACATTTATTTTCAAAATAAGAAAAATCTAAACATTTTTATTTGAAATGATGTATTAAATGATGGAAATTTTCGAAGACTTTTTCGTTACTTTTAAGTCTTGAGTTTGTTACAATTTATTTTTAAAAAAAAATTGACATGCCATATGTTTTTGATAATATATTCGACCTTATTAAATTATGTCTTAATGAACTTATCCCATGTGTATCACTTAACTTTGATTTATCTACCGTATCTACATCGAATCTTTTAGAAATTCAATAATCTTCACAAATTTCAAGAGAACTTGTATAGTTTTCTTATTGAGTAAATTTAGTTTTCTTATTTATCATCTATAATGTTTATATAAAGACTCATTTGTTGTATTGTAAATTCAGAATAAAATACAAAATTTATTCCTCTTATAATTTTAACAAAGTGGAGCTATTGTCTATTTTTTGTGTGTGTGTTTTTTAAAATAATAATTCAATAATATGGTTAATATCCACATAATTAAACTATAAACATTCTTTATTTAGTTAGTGATATCACTACAGTCACCCATATTTCTATTATACCAAATAATTACTCACTTTAGAGATTACCATTTAAATTTGACAAGAATTCAATCACTGTAACTAGTTCTCAAAGTTAATGAAATTTACTACAAGAATACAGGCTTTTAGCGTACCTCGTCAAATGTCGACGCTACAATAATAATGATACATATCAAAGAAAACACATATACCTAATAGTGCTATACATATTAGAGAATACACAAATTAGCTAAATTCATAAATTAAAATATTTATCTAATTAAATTCTAAAATCTAATTTTAGGGGATTTATGTAAAAATATACAATGGGTAAATAATTACTACAATAATAATACATTAGAGAAAATACATATCTTAATTAGCTAATGTTGGATTATGATTGAAAATGATAAAAAAAAATATGTATTTTTTTACATGGGTATTGAAGAAAAATGAATAAGAAGAATGAATAAATAGAAGAATGGTAGTGGGTTGTTGATTTTTTTTTTTTTTTGTAGACATTTTTCTGTCACCGGTATTAATAGCGACACTAAATGTCATAATTTTCAGCACGCTAACTACATTCGACGCTAAAGGTTGTATCTTTAGGGTCAAATATAGGTAGCGACACTGAAAATTACGACATTTAGCGTCGCTTCTTATATTCGACACTAAAAGTTGCATTTTTAGCGTCGAATATAGTTAGCGACACTGAAAATTACGGTATTTAGCGTCGCTACTAACATTTGAAGCTAGAGGTTGTATCTTTAGCGTCAAAATTTTCATAACAACGCTAAATGTTAAAGTTTCTTGCGTCGACTTGTATTTGGTGACACTAAATATTGTACTTTTAGCATCGTTGAGACTTGCGATGTAATATATTATTACTTTTAATGTCGTTTTGTTTTGTTGACGCTAAATATATACTTTGCGATGATTTATTTTGCGACACTAAAATTTTGGATGTTAAAAATCCTATTTATTGTATTGATTCATAATCTTAGTTTCAAAAAAAGGTTAAAAAAGTCTTACAAAATATTGGTCATACGATGTAGTTAGCAGACATGCATGACCCATCAATTAATAATTGATAACAAATGTTGGTAATTAGATGATGATAGCATCTTTATCCAGTCGTTACTCCAGAGTTTTGATGGTTGTTAGTTGCTACTGATCTTTGTTACGACTGTCCACGTAGGCTTTGGTTTAAACTGTGGGCCTGAACACCATTGGGCTTACATATCTGGGCCCATTTAGATTCATGGTTGGACATTATCACATAGGCCCAATCAAATTCAATTTGTATGTCATATGAGCAACTCTTTATTCTTTCCTCGAACCCTCAACTTTATATGTAAGAAGAAAAATGCCTATCAACTCTATTAAAATATGATTGGCTGAAATATTATCTCTAAAATTATATTCTACTAATTGTGAAGATATTAAGTTTATGTGGATGTTTATCAAGTAATTTTTTATCTTCTCATTAGCAATAGTTTACTTTTCCATAATTTCTACTCTCTCTCAATGTCCCTTACATTAAGTTTTAGTTAGTTACTTCTTTATGCTTCTATACCTATAAAATGAGGATTCATTTATACACTTTGTACAATGTGAATAATATGATATGAAACAATGAGTTTTATGATTGAAGAATATATATTAGGTTAGAGTGTATGCCCTAAAACCTGTTATGGTTTAAGGCGTAATATTTTGTAATACAATTTATTATTTATTAATATAAAATATTTATTTTATACACATCGTTACATCTATATTTTATGTGTATGTCTCGATATATTATGTCAAATGAATATCGTTAAGCCAAAAGTCATTTGTGATTATGTGAGTCAACGATAACTGTACGAATAAGTCTCAAATTAAGTTCTTGATAAAATGTGATTATTATACATGACAATAATATATCACTACACCAATATTATTGCTTGTCGCCTAAAATGACATTTGATGTTAATAGAATGGAAGATGAGTCTCATTTAATAATGACACAAACAATAGATATCTTCACTAATAAATGAACAACTGAACAGGACCACAAAAATGTAAGATCAGATGGTAATATTATCTAAGGTCATTGATTTTCGTAAGAATACATTAGTGTCATTATATCTTCTAACCTGAGATCACATGTTGACTTGTACAATAATACTCACGATTCACTAGTATATCATCTTTCGACTAGCCACATCATTTAAATAAATGCTAGATGGTTTTAAACTAATAACGTATGAAGTCATGTGTGCTTCAAGAATGAATTTGATAGCTTTGATAATAAAAGCTTGAGATGTTCCAAGGAAACTCAAATATGTGGATAAAATTCTTTGGCCAAAACAGTCGATATCTTAGAGATATCAAATCCACAAAATCAAATTTTGAAATATATCGAGTAGTAAAGATCTGTCCTAATCATGATACCGAACTCAATAAGGACATAAATATCGGAAGGATTGCAATGACATGCACGGAATATATTCTAATAGGTTCATATATTTTCCCACTTCATTTATCGACTAGGGGTCATAGCATGCTGCTAGACATTTACCCATGATTTGTGGGATATCATATACATGAAATATTAAAGAGTTAATATGATCATACTGCTACT
Source organism: Zanthoxylum bungeanum (assembly GCA_019454045.1). NCBI lineage: Eukaryota > Viridiplantae > Streptophyta > Magnoliopsida > Sapindales > Rutaceae > Zanthoxylum > Zanthoxylum bungeanum. The sequence continues at coordinate 66,851 of SKCR01039574.1, read as the reverse complement.
CAATAATGAACCTAGGAATGTCACACAAATATAGTTCTCGTCTATGTTACAAATTCGATGATGTTTATTAAACAATGATTATTTTGATAATTAATATGAAAAATTAGATTTTCAATTAAAAAATTCCTAATAAGATTATGATATTCAGAATATTTCGAAAATATTAATCTGATTAATAAATTCGAAATATAAAATTTAGATTTAATTTTTTAAATAAATATTTGATATTTATATGAAATAAATTGAATTTAATTAAATATAATTTTGATTAATTATTAATTAAAATTAAGTAAGTTAAAATTAATTAATAGTAAATTATTTATTGGGCCAAAATAATATTTAATCTATTGGACCTTAATTTAATGGGCTAGCACCATAATTAATTAGAGACCTAATATAGATTAAATAGAGAAGTCTTATTTAATAAAGAATTCTTATTTATTTAAGTTTCCTAATTTAATTTGAGAAAATATCTTAAAGAGACCAAATATGATTTGAAGAGATATTGGATTGTCCTTAATATATGGGGATACAAATAAGGCAATCCCAACTCTATAAATAGGCATAAAATTCGATCAAGGGAAGCAAGTTTCTCCTTGGCCGAATTTCCTCAATCTCTATCTCTCTTATTGTTCCAAATTTATTCCATGATTAATTCAAATAAACACTACAAGAAAATGTACTTTTAGCGACCAAACATTTAGCGTCGAAATTATTTTCGACGCTAATAATAACTTTTAATGTCGAAAATAATATTCGACGCCAAATGTCAATATTTTAGTGTCGAAAATAATATTTGACGTCAAATTATCTACTTTTAACGTCGAATATTAAAAATGACGTTAAAAGTAGTAATTTTAGCGTCGAAAAATTATCAACGCTAAAGATTTTCAACTATTCCTATTATCTTTGTCGTCGATATAAATTACGACGCTAAATTTTATACTTTTAGCGTCGAAAAATATATTTGACGCTACAAATTTGACATTTAGTGTCGACTAAATTGCGTCGCTAAAGGTTTATGACGATACCACCGACAGTCTGATAACCTTTGGGGTCGAAATTTAATTTCGACGCTAAAAATCGGATATTTAGCGTCGAATTGGAAGACTTCGACGCTAAAATTATATTAAAATGCAGAATGCCACCAACCATTTTCCCCCTCTGCTTTTTCTCTCATCCTCTTTAATCTCATCCTCTGCAATCTTACTCTCTCATCTGTAACCTCACAACTCTCCTACAAATTTTCAATAAAACTGTAATTAATTTTTCCTTAAGGTAAATCTTCTTTCATATATCTTTATTATTTTTCTTTATATTTGCAAAGAATAATTATATATCTCACTTAAGTATTTCAGTTTAATCTTTGTAAAAAATTATGGTTTTCATTTTTTATAATTATGTTTATTACATACTTTGTGTTAGTGGTTTATGATGCATATATGTAGATTAGTTAATTAACTAAATATATTTTATTTTGTAAACTAATTAATTAATTAACTGAATATATATGTGTATGCTTAAATAAATAATTAATGAATTGGTGATGTTGATGAGTGCAATATGATGTCTAATAATTATATTTTTATATTTAGATATTTGGCTGAAATTGATAGAAATTGGATGAGATCGGTGGATAGATTGAGTGTTGAATACCGTAATGTAATGTATGAGTTTATGGAATCGGCAAAGCAACACATTGATGCAGAAGGTCGTGTTCGGTGTCCATGTACAAATTGTTTGAATAGGAAAAGGAAACGGTTAGATGGAGTACATAATCATTTATACATGCCGGAAATATCACCAACTTACAGTACATGAATTTATCATGATGAGCAATATAATTCTCAATCACGGTTTATTGATTTCGGTGAAGGGAGCAGTAGTTACAATCAACCTGCAAACGATGATATAATCGATGCTTTGCATGACTTACAAGGTCCACAACTTGGTCTTAGTATTAGTGGTGACATACAAGTGTTAGGTGGAAATGATGAAAATTTATTTAGTGAACTACTTGATGAGGCAAAAAAAATTCCATTTGAAAGTACTGGAATGTCGAGCTTGAATTTTGTTGTGAAATTATTACACATTAAAGTGATCAACAGAATGACCAACAAAAGTATTGATATGATGCTAGACTTACTTGGGCAAATATATCGGTTGGAAGCGAATTGCCTAAGTCGTATTACGAGGCAAAGAAAATATTATGTGATCTGGGAATGCGGTATGAATCCATTCATGCTGTAAGTATGACTGTGTATTATTTCGTGACGAGTATGAATCACTTGAATATTGTCCGATATATGGTGAATGTCGGTACAAAGTCTGTGGTATGGGGAAGAAAATACCGCAAAAGATATTATGATATTTCCCATTAACGCCCAGGCTGCAGAGGTTGTTCATGTCACGACACACAACGAATGACGTGATGTGGCATCATGAAAAGAAGATCGGTGCGGAGGGCATACTCATCCATCATGCGGATGGAACCGAGTGGAAGGAATTTGATGACATGTACCCTCGTTTCGCTGAGGACCCCCGTAATATCAGGTTAGGTCTCGCATCTGATGGTTTGAACCCGTTTCGGAATATGTACAACTCTTACAGCAAGTGGCCCATTATTGTTATTCCATATAACTTACCTTCATGGAAATGTATGAAGGATCCATTCATGTTTATGTCATTGTTTATCCATGGTCCACGTTCCCCTGGTAAATATATGAATATTTATTTGAGACCATTGATCGATGAGTTACAAACATTATGGAATGTGGGTGTGCATACCTATGATGCAGCTTCTGTACAGTATTTTCAGATGCATGCCGCATTATTATGGACCATTAATGATTTTCCAACTTATGGTTCATTATCTGGATGGAGCACTAAAGGATACATGGCATGTCGAGTTTGTGTGGGTCAAACACATTCGCAATGATTACGGAATAAAATAGGATACACAAGGCACATGATATTTCTTGAGTTGAGTCATTATTGACGGATAAGTAAATTATTTAACGGTCAACAAGAACCTCAGAGTATGCCCAGTCCATTGTCTAGATTTGACATACTTTGCCAACATCAACATCTCAGAGACAACACACCAGAGAAACATCCTAATAATAAAGATAAAAATCGAAAACATCAACCTGAAGGGTTGAATTGGACATGAAATAGTATTTTCTTTGAGTTAGAATATTGGGGGAGTCTGAGTCTGCGACATAATTTAGATGTAATGCATATAGAAAAAAAACATATGCGAGAGTTTAGTGGGCACACTCTTCAATATTCCGGGTAAGATGAAAGACATTGTAAATGCAAGATTGGACCTACAAGATCTTAAAATTCACAGTGAATTACATTTACAGGTCACTCCTTGATGTCTTATTAAGCCACATGTTAGTTATGTGCTAACTCAATCAGAGAGAAAATTATTCTGTGATTGGCTGAAAATAGTTAAATTTCCTGATGATTATGCATTGAATATTGGACGTTGGGTCATGGATGATACAATAATGAGGTTAAAGAGTCACGTCTGTCATGTGCTTCTAGAGATTCTCCTTCCTGTTGGAATTCGACTTTATCTTCCACCAAATGTATGCGACGTCGTACTTGATCTATGTGGCTTCTTTAAACAATCATGTCAAAGGGCATTAACCACATCTGTTATTGATGAACTTAAGCGCGGAATCGTGATAATCCTATGCAAGCTGGATCGAATATTGCCACCTTTTTTTTATGTGATAGTACATATGGCCATGCATTTACCTTCCGAAGCTAGGAATGGAAGTCCTGTCCATTACAGATGGATGTATCTCATTGAGAGACTTTTAGCATATTAATTGACGCTAAATGTTAGACTTTTAGCATCGATTATCTTAATTTCAACGCTAAAGGAAAAAATTAAATTTTCCTCGAAAATTTACCCTGATTTTTTGGTAGCCGTCAATGTTTTAGCGTCGAAAATTTTGACGCTAAAAGAAAAATATTTCAACGTTAAATGTCTCTTAAATCCCTAAAACCATAATCTCTTTCTTTCTCGGTAATTTCACTCAGAATCCTCTTCTCTTCTGTCATCTCTTTCTCTCTCGACCCCATTATCAAGCATGTAAGTTTTCTTAACATCAATTTTTAATTTTTGAATTTAAGCTTGTGTGTTGATCGAATCTATGAATGAAAATTGTTACATTAGTGGCTCTGCTATGAGTTTTTACTTTCTACGCTGTCCAAGATGAAAATTGTAATTGTGGGTATTTTCGATTGAAGGGTTATTTTGTTGGATTGAGGTAGCCTGTGGTTTTAGGAGAGTTGTGGACAGAGAAGATTGTATGAGTTGAAAGTACGGACAACAATAAAATGACAGAAACAAAACCTAAAGTTTTTTTTGTCATTTTTCCATAAAACAATCTGGATGATCTTTTGTGTAGTATCTTGTATTTTTGTCTCAAATTATTGTTGTTGTTCTATCCAGAACAGCAGAAAATTGTTGGTGTTCTGGATAGAACAGCAGCAATTTGAACTAGTTCTGGAACCAGAACAGCAACAAATGCTGTTGTTCTAGATAGAACAGTAACAATTTACTGTTGTTCTGGTTCCAGAACAACAGCAATGATGTCTGTCACCACCACTCTTCTCGAAGCATCCAACACTTGGCATGATTGATTTTCATATGATCCTTCAACTGTGTATGCATACTTTTTACTTGACTCCCCATAATAAACATAAGCCAATACATTTGAATTAGTTTGTAGAATGCTCATGTGCTTCTTCACACAAAAAATTGGCCTCTTTCATAATTTCTTTCTTCTACTATAATCATCCACTTCCCCTTCAAAAACATCCCATCTATCGACCACGATTAGCTTCTGCAAATAAAAAAAATGAATAAATTTAAGTAAGGTTTAAATCTTTTCTTTCTTTCTATATCTATATATATCGATTTAAAAATCGCCATTGATTAGACAACCCGTAGGTTGTGAAAACACGACCCAAATACAGTGAGAATCAGATCCGTAAACTAATAGAATCATGTTCGAATATTAATAATTATATGAATTATTTATTCAATATTCACTCATATTACCGTGAGAAATTGAATCTAAGACCTACTATATAGAGGAGAGGTGTCTTAACCAAGTGAATTAGCTTAAAGATCTTTATTAATAAGATCAAATTTTGAAAACTCATACAGTCGCACGTGTGAACTGTCGCCAGACCCACTACGAATCCGCTTAATTATTTCAACTAGAAATCGATATTGACTTGTAAAAATTAGTTATTACTTTGCGGCTGCTGTTTTGGTTCCAGAACAGCAGCCTGTTCACGTGAGACTGTGGGAGACGAAAATCAAGTTGTGATAAAACGTCCAACTCACTTGATTCAAAATTTGACAAGAAAAAATTACTATAGTTGAACATTTTTGTTGAGATCATATGATTAAGTTTGCAAAGTTGATGTGTGATGCACAGTCGATTATTGGTGAATTGGAAATGATAATGTTGAGCTACTAATGTAGGTGATGACTATAAGAAATGAGTAACATATTTGTGTATTGGATGTTTATAATAATTCACACACATCAAACAAGCTGATTTGTGAATGCTAATTTTGGGAACAGATGTAATTTCTCATGATGTTGTTATATCTTTATCATCCAAATCAGTATCCTTTAAAAGTTTATATGGTTAAAGATATTTTGAGCAGTTCATGTGTAATGATAAAATTTTATATGGTTATTAAAATATTGAAATTTCATTATCATCATTATGAATTTTTTTTTTTGTCATTGATAGTGTCGGAATTCTTATTTTGCAGATGACACCGGGCAATCGCAGACGGGCTAATGCGACTCCATATACATCTGCAAGGACAGATGCCCCTGCTGGAGTCTCTGCTAGCACAAGTGACTCGAGTACAGCGAAGGGTCGAGGACGCACCCGTGGCCTAGGGTTAGTTAAGCACGTTAAGGCTCACGGCCGTATCCGGATAGAGATATCAGATGATGGACAAACACAAATCGGGCAACATAATTCAGCGTTTACTATAGCCATAGGTGCTGCAGCTCGGTTTGAAGCTCCCCAAAACTACGTTTCTTGGAGAAATATACCGTGTGAGACGAAAATCAACCAGCTCTTCCATTCGCTACTTGTGAGTTTCCTTACAGTATTAAATTTTCGATATTGTTTGTTAATTTAAATTTTTATTTTATACTCATTTTTACTTGGTTACTATTCTTGTAGAAGTGGTTCGACTTCGATCTGACCAAAGTTAATGTCCAATAGTATCTTGACTAGGGGGAAAGTTATAAAGATTATAGGACAAAAGTCATGAAACCAAAATTTCGACGAACATAGACCTTTGGATGCTCCACAACACAAGTCTGATTTCATAGAGGAGCAAAACTGTACATTCTTGTGTGAGCTTTGGTCTAGCGAGAAACACGAGGTAAATTTTAAAATAAACAGAAATTTATAATTCTCTTTGTTTTTGGTACTTACAATGTTGTTAAATGCAGAATAAATGTCACGCAAATGCGGAGAATCGAAGTCACTTGTGTTTTAACCACCGTGGAGGTTCCAAGCCATTTATCCAACATCGTGTCGAACATTCTGAGGTAAATATATCCTAACATGAAATTTAACAGTTCATTATTTTTACTAATGTGGAATAATAGTACAGTTTTTTTATGTTTTTAGCAGAGTAGCACATGTGAGGTGCAATCATTTCTAGATTTTTTCCGAGTGACGCACTACAATGAGAAGAAAAAATGGATCAATGAAGAAGTCGAACGCTGCTATGTAAGTTTAAGTTTTTAAATAAAATAATTATTATTTTAAATTTAATTTTTTCTTTTCAAATTCTAACATTAACTTAATTTTTGTTAAAACAGAACGAAATAGTGGAGCTCCAACATCAAACTCATGAGACAGGGTCTGACATTATACTAGATGAGCAGTTGTCGCAATTGGTTTTCAAAAACCAGACAGCGTACAACGTCGGCCTTGGCACTCGTAAAAAGCCGACATCATCTGCACGCACTACTATTTCTTCGGACACTGACTCGTGCCTTCGAGACCAGCTAGCCACCACCCAAGACGAGCTAAATAAGACTCAGGAGGAGCTACTATAGGTCAAGGTGGACCACGAAAAGAAGTTGGAGCAGTTCGACCAGTAGATACAGGTTTTCCAGGAGATGTTGGAGGCTTCACTTGGCCGGGGTACATCGGGCTCGAGCGCCCTGCATCACAACAGTAATAAATTTTATTTCCATTTGTATAAACATTCATAACATATAGTTTTAATATACTATGTATTTTTTTAATGAATTTTCATTATAATAATAAAATAATTATTAGAATATTTCCTAATTGTGCTATTAATCAGTATTTTTTTTGAAATAATAATATTTTTTAAAATTTTAAATTGAATATTTTAGAGCAAAATTATGTAAAATAATATTTTAAAAAAAATATATTTTTAAACTTTTTGCGTCGAATGTAGGCGACGCTAAAATAAATTTAAATATTATTTATATATTTTATCGTCAAATATTTTGACGCTAACAGTTTAAAAAATATTTTTTTTTCAATTTTAGCGTCAAACATAGGTGACACTAAAAGTTTACCGTTCGACGCTAAAAGTATACAAATATTTTTTTTTTTTAAATTTCTTTTAGTGTCGAAGGTAAGCGACGCTAAAATTCTCATTTTTAGCATCGAAAACTTTCGTCACAATACATGAACTATAGCGTCAGGAACTCTTCTTTTTCGTCGAAATAAATTGGACGCAAACTAAGAGATTTTAGCGTCGATAACCTCTATTTCGACTCTAATTGTCGTTCTCATCCATATTTTAGCGTCTAAGTTTGGCGTCGAAATTTGTCGACGCTATTTACTGTTGGCATCGAATTTTTGACTTTTGGCGCCGATTGTTTTCGACGCTAAAAGCCATATTTTTTGTAGTGAAAGATTGTTTCTTTTATATCTAATATAGATTTTAACCATTCAAGAAAGAAAAAATATTTTCTTTATTCTCAAAGTAGAAGCAATTTGTTCGTAGATGAGTTATATTGTGCCAAATATAAGTGCAATATTTGGTGCACTATTTCAAGTGATAATTCAAGAAGGAGAATAAAGACTCTAGTAAGGAAAATATATTCAACTATGTTTTTCAACTTGTTGAATTCTTTTTATGTTGATGAATAAAATTATTTGCATGCATGTTTAAATTAATTAAGATTAATTTATTGGCATAATTTGATTACATTAATAATGACATAACAACGATTTTTAAAGTGATTTTGGAAGAAAATTTTAAATTCTAATCACATGAATTCTTTCACGCTAACCCCAAAACCTTACATATTATATATTTTGGTGTTTACAATTTTTTTTACCTTATTATATAACACTAACATATAAATATAATTTTTGTTTTTGATAAACTGATTATATGGGTCTAATCTTGCAAGAGTATATATCAAATACCTTGATAGGTATTCTAGAGCTTAATTATCAAATTTAAATAAAGAATTTGACGTGCAAGATTAGACCATTGAGGAGATTTGGATAACCTTCTGATTTTAATTCTCAATAAGGTAATTCTAAAAACAAATGGATTTGTTGAAGTTAAAGATTAAAAAGGGCAAAAAAAGGAAGATAAAATCTTAAATAACATAAATCAAATTAATATCATATATTAAAATTTTGGGGAAATTCACAAACAAAATCAGTAGGGTTGCAAATTTAGCTCAAGATTCATTTATTCGTTCGATTCGTATTAAAAATGATATGTGTTTGGAAATTATGATTCATTTAATAAATTGATCAATTTAATTCGATTCATTTATTAAACGAATTGAATACGAATTTGAGCTCACCGATTTGTTTATTTATTATTTTGCCAGTTTTGTTATTTTTAATTAAGTTTGAGAAATTATTGTCCATTATCATTAAAAAAAAAATGTTGTCTGATTTTAGTCGGTCATTTTTTAGTAAATCCATTAATTGAGTATTTTCATTTATACATATTTATAAAGAATTAATGTAATTAACTTACGATAATTTATATTATTGGATCATATAAAAAATAATTCATTTATTAATTCAACCGTATACGAATCTTGATATTATAATTCGTTTAATAAATAAATCGAATATAAATTTATTACATTTTAATTCGATTCATTTAGAATTCGATACAATTTGGACAGACAATTCATTTTGTCACCTCTCAAAATTAGTTGGGGGGGTTACAATTTGGGTTAGGATTCGTTTATTTGTTTGATTCGATTCGCTTTAAAGCAAATACGAGTTTGAAAAAATGGATTCGTTTAATAAATGAATTAATTCGATTCGATTCGTTTACTAAACGAATCGAATACGAATTTAAGTTCATGGGTTCGTTTATTCGTTTATAATTCGTTTTATTATTTTCTTTTACTAGTTATTGTTATTTTTCAATTAAGATTCAAGAAATTATGGCTAATTACCCTTAAAAAATATATAATATTGTCGATATTTGATGATGTATTTTTAGTAAATATATTAATTACATATTTCATATGTATATATTTATGAATAATTAATGTAAATAAATTATGGTAAATTATGTTATTGAATAATATCATGACTAAACGAATATTCATATTCGATTCGTTTAATAAACGAATCGAATACGAATCATGATATTATGATTCGTTTAATAAACGAATCGAATACGAATCTATCACATTTTGATTCGATTCATTTAGGATTCGATACAAATTCGATTCGTTGATTCGTTTTACCACCCCTAAAATCAGTAGATCACATGCTATATTAAATATAAAATTAGAGAACTTCTCAATCACGTGGACCTACAACGAATGATTACGTGGCACTCTACATGAACAAAAATAGTAGGATAAAAAATTGTTAACATCCGAGAAAAAAATAAACAAAATCATCTTTCAAAAAAAAAAAAAAAATCAAAACTTTATTCCAAAGTTCTTTGAATGCAATCTTCGTATTCTTTGCCTCTTTGGCACTTAATCAAACTAACAAAACCCACATTTTGTTTTTGAGTATAAACTTTTTAATGCCAAAAACTGTAAGAAAATAGGAAAACAAAAACTTAACGCCTCGCTTATTCCGATGATGTAGGGGCCTGTCTTGTTTTAGTCTTTTGACAAATCCTGAGGTGGGTATTGTAGAAAATAAGGTTTCTGTATCTGGGTTTGTTTTAATGGAGGAGGAAAATTACGCTAAAGAACTGGATGTGGCAGTTAGAGTTGTGCACATGGCGTGTTCATTGTGCCAAAGAGTGCAAGAGAAGTTAATTTCTTCAAGTGATGGTTATGTTAAGTCTAAGGACGATGATTCTCCTGTTACTGTTGCTGGTATGTGAATTGAACTTGCTTCGATTTGGTGTTTGTTTTGTACTGGGTTCGTTTGATTTCTGAATTGCATTTGTTTTATTCTTTTGCTCTGTTTTTGGATATTTTGAAAAGCAAGATTTAAATGGGAACTGCATGAATTTGGAATATATTCACTACTTGATTAGCTCAAGGATGTTTAATTTTACATTGGGTTAACATGTTATAGAAATAATGTATTTGATATGAGATTCTTGAAGACTCGACCAATATATATAACATTCGGTTCTCTGTTTGTGCTTGAGAAAAATAGGCAGAATAGTCTCAAACTGCTAGTGATATGAAATCTTTTAGGCATGACACTCGTCTGTTTACTTTTTTTAAATGCAATACTGATGTGAGAGTTGGTATTTGCCAAATGGACATTTTCGGAAATGAGATATGATGGTAGTTAAAATTTGATTCAAGCTTGGAAATATTTTAGGATATTTGAAGTGCATTGTAAGTCTAGTTTGTTATGTGTCCAATGTAGGGGAAGGTGGTGTGTAGCATGGAGAGTAGAACAATTATCTGATTTAGAACCTGTGGAATTATAGGTTTACTCTACTGTTGTGCATTATATCAGTGAGCTAAATTCAGTTAATTTGGAGCCTGACTCATTTCCAATTGTTTCAAATTTTTGTGATTGATTCTTTGAGTTTGCGGAACTAGATTGTAATTTGGGTTGTATTTCTGGTCCTTGTGTATTTCTCTTGTATAATTCTAATTTACTAGGGTTGAGTCACTCCTGAATTTTTCCTGTCACTCTTTGAATTTTTCCTGTCACTCTTTGAATTTTTCCTTTCTTAACAATATGAACCCCTTAGCATTAGATTTCTCGGGAGCAATTTGGGACTTTTCAATCTATAAGCATCATATTAGGTAATTAATTTGAGCATGGGTATTGTTGTCGTCTTGCTAATTAGATGGTTCTTTTGATATCATTGGTTGGATAGATTGGAGTGTCCAAGCAACTGTTAGCTTGATGCTTTCAGAAACCTTTGGGGGTGAAAATGTGTCTATTGTTGCTGAAGAAGGTATCCAAACTCTGACTGAAGCCGATTCAGAAGGTTTGCTGGCTGCTGTGGTGAACACTGTAAATGGATGCTTAGCTGAAGCACCAAAGTTTGGTCTTCAGAGTCCTCTCGGAGCCCTGGGGACTTCACAAATTCTTCAGGCCATAAGCAGATGTAGTTCAAGTGGTGGCCCTGCAGGAAGACAGTGGGTGCTTGATCCTGTTGACGGAACATTGGGGTTCCTGCGTGGGGATCAGTATGCGGTAGCTTTAGCCTTGATTGAGGATGGTAAAGTTGTTATTGGGGTCCTTGGATGCCCCAATTACCCAATGAAGAAGGAGTTGCTAAATTATTCTCAAAATAACTATCAAAACATGTCCAAGCTGTCTCTATCAACTTCTGCAACATGGGAAAAAGGATGTGTGATGTATGCTAGGAGAGGTAGTGGTGGAGCATGGATGCAACCATTAATCCATGGAGACCAGAAGCTCGATTGGCCGAATTCTGCAACACAGGTACATGTTTCTCCCATCGTTGATCCAGCCTTGGCAACAGTTTGTGAGCCAGTGGAGAGGGCAAATTCAAACCATTCCTTCACAGCAGGGCTTGCTGAGACCGTGGGGCTTAGGTTTGTTAAGACCTTTATCATAGCAACTAAATATTTAAAGTTCTAAATTAATTTTACCATTTGGATTGTTCAATGATGGCATGAGAAAACAATTTTGACTGGAAAGATGAAAGCAGGGTTATGTGAAAGGTTGACATGAAATTAGGATTGGGAGGAGAAAATAAATGATATAATGGTACTTCCATACTTGACCTGCACCTTCCAAGTTTAATTAATTACAGATTCACTGAAGTGGAGAGGGAGGAGAGGGGGTGGGTGGGGTGTTGTATAGAAGAAACGCTCTGTCTATTTTACTTGACGGTTATTTGAAGAGAGCTCTGTGTTAAATATTACCAGCAAACTTGACTAAACATCATAAGGTGCCAACACTGTGTGTCTTATTTCTAAAAAAAGATGGTGAATTCGATGCAATGGTTGGTTATAGAGGATATTGGGCTTGTAGTGTTATATGTGCAGATTCTGGGTGGGGATTATTTACGTATTGAAGTTGATGATGAAGAACTAAATTGACTTCCATTGCTTTGAGGCAATTGCCTGTTGAGATACTTTATTGGGTAGATGGAGTTTTATGCATTATTAGTGTGATGTTTCTGCCTCCACTTGCTATGTTATTAGTCATTGTTATCTTGGGTATTAAGTTAATATTATGGTTAGATCATGAACAATGCTTCCTTTTAGGAACCTTTACAACTGTGGTATGACTCTGTCAGTTTTCCAGTTTGCTGTAGCGTGCTTTCATTTGATCCTGATAGATCTCCTTTTACATTGAATGACAGGACTCGACCTATGCGAGTCCACAGCATGGTCAAATATGCAGCCATTGCTCGTGGAGATGCTGAGATATTTATGAAGTTTGCTAGGGCAGGCTACAAAGAGAAGATATGGGATCATGCTGCTGGGGTCATAATCATAGAAGAAGCAGGTGGTGTTGTAACTGATGCAGGGGGCTGCCCCTTAGACTTCTCAAGGGGAGTGTACTTAGAAGGTCTTGACCGGGGCATAATTGCTTGTTCTAATGCCCTACTTCATGAGAAAATCGTTGGGGCTGTTTATGCTAGTTGGGACTCTTCTAATCTATGAGACTTTCTATATCGTGCTGATAAACCGACAGGTAGTGTCTTTTTATTTTTGGCTGGGTAAGTGCGATAAGTAGCTTGCTTTCTTTCACATTCTAATGTAATGTTCTGGTTGTCTCTTAGCTGTAGATGTGTTGAACCAATTCGATTAGTTTTTTGATTCATAATGTCTGGTAATTAAGCTATTCCCACAACATTGCTTTACATGGTAGGTTTAGTTTCTTACTGCGCAATTATAGCATTGAAATGTGAGGCTGTTATTTCTTGGGGAGAGAATATGCAAGGTTATTTCTTATGATTTAGTTGCTACATTATTTATTATGATTTAGTTGCAAGATTATTGCATGATAAGCTAATGTTGTTTTCTTACCATGTTTGGCTCTTGTGGAAAGAAAACCCTCCTGTTTTTCTTCACCTCTCCTCCCTAAGAAAACAAATTCACTAAACTCATAGGCTTTATATTCTAAAAAGCACATTTTCTGGTTACCATATGCCAAACGATGGTTATGCTGTTTTAGATAACTAGAGACTTGAGTCATGGAGTCATGAGTTCAACTTATGTTTAGGTCTTGCTATTCAACTTCAATATATTTTTTCCAATTGCCATTATTTTGCCCCCACAATCTTGGAATTACGGAATTCTTCATAATTGAAGATTTTGCATCCTCAATTTTATTCTACCTCTGAAGTTTCAAGTTATTTCTGTTTCTTAGTGGGGGTAATCTTGGGTAGTTAAATACACTGGTGGCTTTGACTCTCCGTTACATGGAAAAGATATTAGAACGTATTTTTATTGAAGTTTTGAGTTTTAGGCAAACTTGGTTTAATATTTCATATTATGAATCAGTGATAACCTGTTTTTATGGTTGATCCTTATTTTTACTCTTCAAACCTTTTCAGGGAAACCAAATTTTGGGAGAAAGATTGCGGACCAAGGCTACCTACATATGGACTGCTCCAGTTTTCTCAAAGATTTTCAATAAAATGGTCTGCATAATCTGAGGTTTCAACTTACAAGCTTCTGGCTTCCTCCTTTATACTGCGTAGTTTTGTTAATATCTCTCAAACAATATCTCTATAATAATGATTATTCTAGAGAATAATCGCATTTATAAATATATTTCCTGCATTACTGATGCTTACTGATCACTGAGAATCTGCATCTGGCTAGTGTAAGCTGTGTAATGACCTTGGTTATAACTTCTATTCGAGAGCAACCACAGCTGCATGATTTTGTATTGTTGCTGATGTTTAATGATTTTGTACATTTTTGAAATATACCAGATAGGAAGATAATTCTTGAAAATTTATTCTTTGTTATTGTGTTTCATGCAGGATAGAAAATGCATATGTTGTTTACTTTCGGTGCTTAAATGATTCTTTATTTGCATCAAACCACTTTATAGTTTATGCATTTTTGAGATGATAATTAGTCTTGTTTTTGTTGATAACCTTTGAAGGAGATATAAATCCCCCCACCACGAGGCCTATTGTCCGTTTTGTGGAATCGTTGGTTGGGCCATCACGGTTTTGTTCTAAGAATGTCTCATTTATGTTTTGGTTTAGGGATGGCAGTGGGTAGGGTTTGGTGCGGGTTTGTCATTACCAAACCTGTATCCGCATATGTAAATAAATTACCAAATCTGCACCATACCTGCTGCGAGTTTTAATTTTCATTACCAAACTCGCACCCGCATATAAAAATAAATTACCAAACCCGCATTGGTACCCAGTGGATTTTTTGCGGGTTTTTAAAATATTGAATTCTCTTATGCTCTTAATAATACAATCTTTTTAATTAAATATTGATACATTTTCATAACATACAAAAAAAATATATTTGACAGTTTACAAATTATGACACATAAATAAAGTTTAAAATATTTATAACATAATGTCAAATTTATATTATCACAATTACATCCATGAATCACTAGCTGAATATCCTTCATTATATTAAATTCATATCATCAAAATTATTGAACTATGGCCAAAAGTATTTCAAAAATATTAAGAGAGAGCAATTCAAAAATTGTCAGTTAGTGAGTCATTTTATATGAGAGATTTTTTTGCCCTAAAGATATAAAAAAAAAATTACGCTTGCGGGTAGCGGATACTCGTAATGGGTATCCGCTGATTTTGCTCAATTACCAAACCCGCAGTGGATTTTGTTTTAAATTACCAAACCCGTTTAAATATTTACCAAATTCTACCTATTGCGGATGAGTTTTTGCGGATTTGCGGGCGAAATTGTCATCCCTATTTGGGTGTGACTCAAATCGTAATACACTGAGTCCATATAAATATTTTGGACATATTCTTGGTATCATCAGGCTCCTCAAATCCCTTAAAGCAGATAATAGGTTTGTTGATGGGGATTTAATAAGGGTGGCAATTTGGGTCATGATTCGTTTATTCGTTCGATTCGATTCGCTTTAAAGTAAATATGGATTTGGAAAAATGGATTCGTTTAATAAATGGGTAAATTCGATTCGTTTATTAAACGAATCGAATCCGAATTTGAGTTTGTCAATTCGTTTGGAATTCGTTTATTAAACGAATCATAAACGAATCGAATCTGAATCGAATTCGTTTAATATCCATTTAATTATATTACAAATTAACTATTATAATTTTTGAAAAGTGTTTAAGAAGAATGATATTTTAATAATTACTTACTTGTAACCTAAGAAATTAATTATATAAAGAAAAATTCTAAACCTAAACTTAGCTTAAAGTCTCACTCAGCCGCCTCATCTCTTCTCCATACGGTAATACCATAAACCTCTCTTCTTGTTGTAGCTTTTGCCCACCACCACTAATATTCATTTGCCCAAATTGCTCTTCAACCTTGCCACTCTCCTCCGCATGAACCCTGATCGGCTGCAAATTCGCCAACAATGGCGACGACAAACTCGACCAGTAAGACGACATCGTTTCCATCATCGGAGAATCCGGCACCGAGTGTACATCTTGCACCTTCTTAAACGCACCTCCCCCACCGCCGGTGTCGGATACAACAGCGACGTCCGTCGTGACAGTCTCGTCATCGAGACCTAACAAACAATTAACTGAAGCGGAATCCAGAATCCCTTGATTCAAAACGACACCAGCAACTCCGTTTAGAGCATTCAAAAACCACTCATCATATTTCATAGTTTTGGTTTCGAGTATTGATTAAGAAGATTTTCAGCTTTAGTGGCCATGTTTCTTTATTTTCATGTCAATTTTACATTTTTTTAGCAGAGATGATAGGAAAATATTGCAAGATTGCTGACAAGAAGAAAATAGAGAGTCTAAGAATGTTGCAATGGATTTTAATTATTATTATGTAATGATATATAATTTGAAATCTGAATGAGAGTTTGTTGTAAGGATTTTTAATCTATAACAATGAATATGCTATTGATTTTGTATTTAATTTTGATTAAACGAATAAACGAATCGAATACGAATATTCATTTATTAAAAGAATATAAATTTTGATTCGTTTAATTTTGTATAAATGAATCGAGTACGAATATTCTTCTATTAAACGAATCGAATTTTAATCATAATATCAGTATTCGTTTAATAAACGAATCGAATTCAAATTTAATATATTATAATTCAATTTATTTAATATTCATCACGAATTCGATTCGTTTATTTGTTCCCTCGAATTTATATCTCCTTCAATCTCATTTTCAGATTTAATTTTGTGTCCAATAATATCATTTTAAGTGCCTTTCCACATGTCTTATCTCAGGCCCATTATGCAATTGAGTACAAGAAAAGGGTGTCAAATTTACTTATTTATTTATTTTTCGTGAAATAGTCAAAACATATTTACACATTAATTTCTCATATTATGAAATGAACTAGAAAAATATATATTATATTATATTTTTATATATTAAACAAAAGATGCACGCCTTATACAGCTGTGAGCTGCTGCAACTTGTATAATAAAACCATTAAAATGATAATAAAAATATTTAAGGCAATAACTAGGAGCCAAATCTTTTCCATATGGGCATCTCTTGTATTTCTGACCTCCTCTTTCTTTTATCCACAGCCAGAATTAGATTGGAAATCATATGCTGCCTAATTCATATCTTTCTTAATTAATTCAACTAATGAATTTTTTTTTTTTTGGTAACCGGAGTATTCGGGCCAGTTTACGCGTTCATCGACTAATTAATAGGACTTGTGTTCCGTGTCTTCATAAATTTCACAACACATAATATGGTAAGTCGATGGCTTTTTATATCGGGGGCATGATCTCAAGGAAATACATCTAATGAGATTCGAACCTTGAACCTAAGAGATAACAAATCACTCAAGTCCAAGACTTTTAGGAATGAGAGAACGGTTCAACTAATGATATTTTAACAATTTTAATTAATAAACCAATATTCTCGTTTGACAAATTCCCCATAGACCACCTACATTAAATAATTCAAAATTATAAAACTTCAAATGGGAATTTTGAATACACTCAAATAAGAGGCTATAATAAATAGTTCACACAAGTCAATGTTAGGTATAACCCTATGATTATAAATTAGATTAGGTAGCTAAAATCAAGCACACGTTGTTTAAAAAATTTGCTCCATTGGTTTTCAACTTCTGATTGATAATTTTAGATAATACACACATAACAGAGTCTTCTTGTTTATGATAGTCATCTAGCAATTAATTGAATAGAAAATTAGAATTGAATAAATTGACATATTTAGCTTAATCTTTTAAGAATTCTTTCTTCTTTTTATGAAGATATTTTTACAATTAAGCAAGCTAATCTACGAGGCTGGAAGAAAATATAGATTGAGAGTGATTCAAAAGCTGTAATTTCATATCTGCAAAACTCAAATATCCTTAGTCCCTCATAAATCATTAGTTTAACTACAAAGAAATGAATAGGTACATGGATTTTCATGTGTTGGAGGTGGTTTTTCACCATGAGAAATGCTCAAATACCGATGAGGGGTAGAATTGGTTTTGTACTCGGTAAAAAACGAATGAAAAAGGCCCAATGGTCTAGAAAGAGATGATGTTTCATAGAGAGACCCGACCTAACTGTACAGAAGAGTTCTCCCGAGAGAAATAGCAATGTGAAAGATAAGACAAGTTGGAATACCGACCCGACCACATAAAGGGTGTTGTTTTGGGGCCTTTTGAGAGTTTGTTGAAGCCGACCCGATGAGATCCTTATGTGTCAACCCGACCTGGTTGAGAAAGTTAAAAGGAAGCTTTGATTGTGTCATTTGTCTCAGTATGTCGACCCGAGAAATGAAGATGAGATCACAAACCAATTGGGGTTTTAGGGAGAATATCCGGATAACGCAGCGGAACGCGGAAAATCAAAATTTTCCGATTTCAAAAATTTTTCTCGGGTAATATAAATAAATTTATTTATTTTAATCACTCAATACTTAAAATCTGAATTTTTTACCCAAGAAATCAAATTTCTTCTTAATTGTCGATTGACCCTTCAAACTTTGTATTTTGTTCATTTTGGTCCTCAAATTGTCAAATACATATTTACGTGATTTTAAATCAATCCCAAAATGATTTATACATGTCTAATACATCAAAATATAAATTGAAACACAAAACCCAATTTTTTTTATAATTGCCGAAACAGCCCATTATTTTCACGATTTTCAATTTGGTCCAATTTTGTTCAAAACAAATCAAGATCAAATCCAATCAATCCCAAATTTAATATACATCATATATACATCATAATACATCACATATATGAAAAGCCTCAAATTTGGAAAGGGTTAAGAACCCTAATTTTACAATTTCTTCAAATTGATAAATTATACCAAATTAATCAAATTCAATACTTTAAATCAATCTTCACAACCAAGTCTCACCACAATGAAACAACACAAGAACAATTCTAGGTCATCAATGAGTGGCCTAACAACTCTAGAATGACAACATAATTATCAAATAATCAAAAGAGAGCTTCTTTGTTCATCAAACATGCAAGCACCTTTCAAACAAGTTTCAACCATTTAATTACAAACTAAAAGAGTAGAGACAACATCCTAGCAATACATGTTGAAGCTAAGCATGATAGAAACAATTTCCAAGTTAAAGAAAGTAAGAAAAACTTACAAAAATCCAAATTTTGGTGAAGGTTTCTTTGTTGTTCTTCAATTTTTGCACTCAACTCGCTTTGTAATTAACTTTGGTAACTTGTTATTATGAAATAAAAATTTGAAACAAAACTTATATATTTTCCCTTGTCATAGCCGAAACTTAAAGGAAATAAAATATCAAGCATTTTCAATTTTTGTTTCAGTTTAATTAATTGGAAAGTATTAGTTAACTTGTTTCATTTCATAACCATTACATTTAATGAAATGGAACAAGTGTAACCTATCAACCTTAGCCATTTAAAAGATAAATGATGACTTAAGATATTTATCTCGTTAATTAATTTAATCATATAATATTTATATAATTAAATAATTAAATACAAATATCTTAAATATATGTATTATATTTACATTAAATAATTAAAATACATATATTAATCATTTATGTTAAATATCACAATTTGACATTTAATTAATATGTATTTAATAAAATCAAATATTAAATACAAATAAACATTAATTAGGAAATAACCATTATGTCCATTTTCATGTATTTTACGTTTAACCGTTAAACGACTTATAAATAATCAGTATTATTCATAAAAGTTATCGTAGTGCTCTACGAGTATATTCATTAATGATCTCTCTAGGTTCATGCATATCTGTCACAAAATCTAATTTCGTGTTCATAATCTACCCACCCGTAAATTATGACGAACACAGATAAACTCTTTGAACCATACAGGCCGAGGTCATCGCATACGTATAATCTATCTGTCACAGGTATCCGGATTATTCCAGAGATATAAATATAAAGTTCAAATCTCTATATATATAATCACGTTGACGTTTCTATTAGCAATCTCTTAATAACACTTATAACTAATTTCTATATTATACCACAAGCCCATGGATTTAACAGATTGCTAATTCCATATTGAATACATATGCTCTGTACACAGAACTGACGAAACCTTTCTTGATACACACAGGATATCCTGAGCATCAGTCCACACCCAACGAACAGACGAAGGTCTCTAAATATATCGGTGACGTGACTGCCATCTAAGTGTGGAGGATAATTCATATATCCACAGTGGTATCTCAAGTTAAAAAATCACTATACTCACTCAACCCGAGAAGATTCTTATTGACGTTGGTGTACCATCCATTAAGAATCTTTGGTGAGTCATTCAATATTTATCCGCTATAAACACCGACACGTCTATACGAGTCTCCAAGACTCATTGTTCATTGAGAAACCATTGGAATCCAAGATCCCAATAAATGACATGTACCAGTCTCAACGAGTTTACTTTACTGACCAAGTAATGTAAACTTTGACCAGGAACTATCTAAGAATGACAATGTCATGATACAACTCAAGTGACGCTTTTGTAACAGTATCATAACTAATCATTCTAAGGTCTGTTACGTCTTTATCATATAAAATAAGATGTTATATAATAGAAACTGTTTATTTTATTCATAATAAAATATTACATTAGTATTTACAGGGAAATACATAATAAAATTGGCGCTCTGAGCACCAACCCTAACAAGACCAACCTGTATTAGAGTCATGTGACATATGCTTTAGTTGAGAAGATAAGTTTCTAGAAGGCTAATGATGACTGTGGAAAAACAACG
Source organism: Zanthoxylum bungeanum (assembly GCA_019454045.1). Classification (NCBI taxonomy): domain Eukaryota; kingdom Viridiplantae; phylum Streptophyta; class Magnoliopsida; order Sapindales; family Rutaceae; genus Zanthoxylum; species Zanthoxylum bungeanum. Next base: position 45,990 of record SKCR01039574.1, on the reverse strand, counting down.
GTTCTTGTTGGAAGTAGCCCATGTTAGCCGTCATAGGCCAGTGCAGTGACAGTGAAATATGTGGATCTGATTGGCCCATTTAAGGGTAGTTGTGGAGAGTTGTAATGGAAATGATGGCGAGTCGACATGGGTTGATATCAAAGGAGGTAAAGTAGTAAATTTCAGAGCCTATAAAAAGGGGATGGAGTCTCAGATTCAAGGGTTAGTAAATTTCACGTCTCACAACTTGTAAAAAATCTAAGATCTTAAGAACTAGTGATAGAAAGAGAAAGTTGGTCAGTTACTTGACCAATTGAGTGAATTATACCGGGCTTGTGTAAGACTCGAGATGTTATATCACTTTGTGAGATTATTTCTCCATTATAGCTCGGGTCGGTCTTGACCCCAGACAATAATAAAATACACCACATCTTTCTCCCTAGACGGAGGGTGGAGTCGCTCTTCATCGAACTACGTAAACTTCGTGGTTTATTTTTCATTGAGTTTGTTTTGGTTCCAACTAATCAAACAAATTCACTACTGGGAGAGGTTTATTTAAGAGGTCAATTTCCTATATTGCTCAGAACAACCATAGCACGTTCAGCGATAGGACTTGTGTGGCGTTTGGCCCACTGAGGTTATCATAGCACGTATGATATGAAGAAAGTTTTGAGGTACTATGGTTGCCTCAGGTTTGCATAGCATGGTGAGAGATATTTCCCCAATGGCATTTGCCGCCCTTAGAGAGAGTTGGAGGTTTATAGCGCGGGCAGGACTCACGGGCCTCCTTGTCATTTATGGCCTCGGGATATGCCTAGCAAGTGGATGGAGAATGCCTTCATGGCACAGGCTTTTCCCTCTCGGATCCGTAGGAGCATATCACGGGGAAGGCTAGAAGACCTCTATGGCGTTTACAAACTCGGAGTCCGCCTAGCATGAGGAGGAAAACACCATCGTCGTCCCCTGATCCGTAGCTTGGTTTGCTTAAGACATTTGGACTGAGAGGTTCAAAATTATTATTTTAGGTAACGTGGGACATGATGTTGCCTCAGTTGCCTCATTTTTTTTGGGTCAGTGCGGAGTGCGTGATACGTCAATCTGTTACACTTGTTGTTTTTATTTATGTTTTTGCGTAGCATAATATGAGACATCATTACTAGTGCTTGTGAGGATGACCTGAGGTTGAAAATATTCCATCGAGTTATTTTTGAGTTGAATGACTCAAGGTTAGATACGTCTTACTGATGTCTTATATTGTGTAAGATTGGCACAAAAAGTGATCATTCTTTTATGACCAGATCTGGTGAATGGCTCGGGGTTGAGTACGTCCCACCGAGGCCATATGTTATGTAAGATTGGTAGAATGAGAGATCATTCCCGTGTCACTGGATATGTTGAATGGTTCGGGTTGGGTACGTCTCACCGAGGTCTTATGTTATGTAAGATTGGCACAATGAGGGATCACTCCCATGTGGCCATATATGTTAAATGGCTCGAGATTGGGTACTTCATACCAAGGTCATATGTTATGTAATATTGGCGTAAAGAGAGATCATTCCATTGTGGCCAGATCAATGGTTCGGGGTTGGGTACGTCCCACCGAGGCTTTATGTTATTTAATATAAGCATAAAATTCCCTTTGTGGCCGGATTTGTTGTGTGGCTCAGGGTTGGATTCGTTCCACCTAGATCTTATTATACTTATTAGCATGAGGTTGGAGTTTCTCCCTCATGACATTGTTTGAATGACACAAATAGGAGACATTCCCTTATGGCCAAGTTTTTGTATTGACTCGGGATTATATATGTCTCACTGAGGCCTTATAGTATGTAAAGTTGGCACAATAAGGGGTCATTCCCTTGTGGCCAAGAGTTTATGTTAGCTCGGGACCAGATTCGTTCCACTAAAGCCTCATTATATTGTAGGAGAGAGCGGGGTTTACCGCTATGCCTATGATATTTGGCGACTACGACATTGTTGGGCTCGCAGCCCGTAGATAGTACGGAGTAGCCCACGGGGGACTAAACCGGAGAATAAAAGAGTTGCAACCCAGTGTGAACTGGGAAAATATTTAAGGTCACACTCACCCCTCGCAAGGGAAGACCTCAAACCATTGGGTTCGGACGGGTTCACACAATGGTATAGCCAAGTCTTATGCAGTTCATGCAAGATAATTCAAATAAACACACATTTGCACACACATAAACATTAATAGAAATAATAAGAGCATGTTAAATTAAGAAATACAAGGTGTGATAACAAACATCATAATAAACAATTCAAAAGCAGGAAAAATGTCAATAAATAAATGGTAAGCAAAAGAGGGGGTTAATCATGCATATATGAGTATTTCCCGAGTGGTACGTGGAGTTGTATCCCAAGTACAGACCGTACTACCGTCCATTCAGATTCGGCTACGGAATTTACGTCTGGGTTTCCATCCGATATACCGCAAGGGATAATAGCACACATAGACATTAATGCAATGTAAATAACAAATGATAAAATTAAGCATATGCAGATAATAAACAAATAAAATAAAGGCGAAGTAAAAAGATAAATACCAAACTAAATGCGAAATATTAAAATAACGATGAATAAATAAATAACAAATAAAAATAAATAACGGAACATCAAAGAAAGATGTGACCAGAAATTTGGTTGTTTTTAATGTAGGACTTCGCATACCCGGCTGGACGTATTTCAGTCCAGCCAGACATGTCGTGTCTGAAACTATAAAATAAATATGGTAAAGGGTGCCCTCAGGTCTTATCTTTTAAGTTGCTTCTCGGAAGCGCGTTAGGCCGTCGCCGGAAGGATTAAAGCTTGTTATTTTTCTGGTTTGCTGGTTCGCTGTTTCTGCTCGCTGTTTCGCTATTTCCGCTCACTATTTTGCTATTTCTGCTCATTGTTTTTATTATTTTTGGGATGCTATTTTTGATGTTTTTGGTTGTTTAGTTGATGGCAAGATGCTTCGACCCCTGGGCTTTGTTCTCGAACTATCTTTGGGCTTTATTCCCGAACAGCAGACAACATGGGGAAGTTTTCCCCTAGGTAATCGGTGATAAACACACACGTTATGCAAGCGCATGTATCGCTCAAGTAGTATAAAATGTATCGATCTCACGATGACTTAATTTCTGCTGTTCTTATTAATTATTGATATTATTTATTTACAGGTATCTAATTAAAGGGAGAAGTGAATGATTGCTTGATTGGTTGGTTGAATGTGGATTTGCTAAATAAATAAATAAAAACATAAAAGAAAATACTAAGGAAAATAAACAAAAGACACAAATATCTAGGGTTGTGATTTGACGTAATATTATTCTAATGATGAATTGATTCTTTTATATATGTGTAATAAATCAGTTTGCTAACCTGGAACAAGAAAATATGCAAAAGTCTCTTCTGATGGTCAGATGCAAATACTCAGTATAACCCAATTAATCATATGTCTATGTTAACCAAGTTAACCAATTCATTAAATTCAAGTTCTAATTGTGGCTACCCCCATTCGACATGTATATGTCTATCTTGGAATGAAATCTACCTAAAGGTCATCATGCCCTAAGGTGAGACCGTGGTTATTGAATCTAAGGCTGAAACCTAAAATCCATTTTCCAATTTCATTTTAAGTTACCCCATCAATCTTATTAATGGCCAGTTAAAAAGAAGCATTCTATGGTGCCACGTGTCGTAATTCTATGGTGCCAACAATCACTTTCGCCACATGTCGCCATATCAGTGCCACATTATCACCATGTCAGCACCACGTCAGCTCAATTATTGACTCACTTATCCGCAATTGCCACGTGGCAGATAAGAATCTGAGTCGACCAATCAGAAGCTGACACGTCAGTGCGTCACGACGCAAGAAAAAACGTTCGCGTCGCGATGCGTGGCACTTATTGACGCCTATAAATAGAGCTCGAAATTTCAGTTTCAGAGGTACATTCCTCTCTCAATTCTCTGATGTAAATAGTGAGTTTTCTATCTAGTTTCTTTTAAATTTTAGTTTTGTAATTAATTTTAATTAAGTTCTGTAATAGTAATAGTAATTTACTTTCTTTACTTTTATAGTTTTTACTATTCAACCATGAGGAGGTAACTTTCCCCTGCTAGGGTGAAAGGTAATTATTTTAATATTGATATTTAGATTAATCTCCCTTAATTATAATATATTCACTATTTAAAATTTGACTTAAAAATGATACCGCTATATTAGTCGGTTGGTAATTCATTTTAAACTGATTTAAACCTGACTAAGCAAGGATACCGCCAGATTGGTCGGTTGGTAATTAAATTTTCTTACCGCCTATATGGCAGGTTTATTTTGGTTCCGCCTTTATGGCTGGTTGGACTTAATTTGACTTAATCAGGTTACCGCCTATATGGCTGGTTGGTAAAATAATCACAAGTTAATATATTATATTAAGGGAGATATCTAAATAGTAAATAGTAAAAGTTGTTCCTTTTACCTTAGCATTTTATTTTATTGTAATTTACTTTTCAGCTTTTACTTTACCGCAAATACTTTTCAGCATATTTACTTTATGTCTTTTATTTTTAAGTTTTTACTAAACCTAATTATGTGTCGTAACTAAGTTAGTTATCTGGGTTGTGATGAATTCTAATATCACCAGTTTATAAGGGGTTATTTTATAGTTTGGGTAATTTAAAGGTTTACTTATTAAATCTTAAGCTTAATGCGTCCTGTTAATTGGCCACTAATAAGATTGATCTCGTAAATCTAAAATAAACTTGACAAAGGAATTTTAGGTTTCAGCCTTAGACTTAATAGCCCACGATCTTCCTTGATGATAGATAACCATTTAATAGATTTCCTTACAGGATAGACATATACATGTCGGGCGGGGTAGCCATAATTGGAACTTAAACTTAATGAATCCAGGTAATTTGGTTGACATAGACATATGGTTCAATTGGATTATACTGGGTATTTGCGTCTGACCATCGACAAAGGCCTTTGCATAATTTAGTGTTCCAGGTTAGTAAACCGATTTATTACACAAACATGAAATAACCACGTCATCTTTTAAAAGATTTTAGAAAGATTCACAACCCTAGATAATTTCCTAATATTGAATTTTTTTAAACCTACTTTCGTGTAATTTTATTTACTTGTTTTTAAATTTAAAATCATCACCATTTCAAATCAATCAATCAATCAACCTATTAGATACTAGTAATCATTTGACCTCATAAAATTAATAGAATATGTATTAAGTCCTCGTGGGAACGATATTTTTTATACTACTTGAACGATACATGTGCTTGCATTATACGCGTTTGATTACGCACCGGTCAAGTTTTTGGCGCCGCTGCCGGTGACTTATTTATCTTCCACTATTAGTTTTGGGGTTAGATACGTTAATTATATCTAATTTCTTTTTACTTATTGTTTTTGTTTTCTTGTGTTTCAGGTTCTCAGAAACTACATGAGACGAACCAGAAGCTTTGAAATCCGACCGCTAGACCCAGAAATTGAAAGAACCATCAGACAGTTGAGAAGGGAAAGGCGTGAAGGCCAATAAGCTTTAGTCAACATGGAACCTGAACCTTTGGAGGTTGTACCACCAATACACATTCGAGACAGAACCATTCCGGTGGTTGACAGACTCATTTCTTGTATTATACTTCCTCCCTTACCAGCAAATGCGTGTGACATCAAAACATGCATTCAGATGATTCAGCAGTCAGTTTTTGTGGGGAAAAACAACTGAAGATCCTAATGCCCATATCAGCAACTTCCTGGAAGTTTGTGGCACTTTCAACTACAACATAGCATCAGAAGAAGCAATGAGACTGTGAGTTTTTCCATATTCCTTGAAAGACAGAGCTAAAGCTTGGCTACATTGACCGGCGTAAACACACACGTATAACGCAAGCGTACGTATCGTTCAAGTAGTATAAAAAGTATCGATCCCACGAGGACTTAAAATCTTATCTATTAATTTTTATGAGGTCAAATGATTACTAGTATCTATCAGGTTGTTTGATTGATTTGAAATGACGACGATTCTAAATTTAAAGGCAAGTAACTAAAATTGGTTGAAAAGATATTTTGAGAAAATTCAATATTAAAACTATTTAGGGTTGTGATTTATTCCAATATTATTTAAAGATGAAGTTGTTATCTTATAGTTGGGTAAAATATTGATTTATTAACCTGGAACACTAAATTATGTAAAAGCCTCTTCCGATGGTCAATTACAAATATCCAATTTAACCTAATTGAACCATATGTCTATGTCAACCAAATTATCTGGATTCATTAAGATTAAATTCCAATTATGGCTACCCCCGCCCGACAGGTATATTCCTATCCTGTAAGGAAATCTATTAAAGGGTTATCTATCCTCAAGGAAGATCGTGAGTTATTGAGTCTGAGGTCTTAAACCTAAAATCCCTATATCTAGTTCATTTTAAATTTACCTTATCAAATTTATTAGTGGCCAGTTAATAAAAAGCATTAAGATTAAGACTCAATAAATAAATCTTTATATTACCCAAATTATAATTTAACCCTTATAAACCGGTGATATTGGATTTCATCACAACCCTAGATTACTAACTTAGTTATGACACATAGTTAGGGCTAGTAAAAACTTAAAAGACATAAAATGAAAATGCTGAAAAGTAATTGCGGTAAGTAAAATGCTGAAAAGTAAATTACAAATGAAATAAAATGCTAAGGCAAAAGGAATTACTTTTACTACTACTAAATTAGATATCTCCCATAAAATAATATATAAACTTGTGATAATATTTTACCAACCGACCAATCTGGCGGTATCCTGATTAAGTCAAATTAAGTCTAACCAGCCATATAGGTGGTAATATTTGTCCATAATCCAGCCATAAAGGCGGTACCAAAATAAATTTACCAACCGACCAATCTGGCGGTATCCTTGATTAATCAGGTTCAAACCAACAGAAAATAAATTTACCAACCGACCAATATAGCGGTTTCCTTGATTAGTCACGTTTAAACCATATTAAATAAATTTACCAACCGACCAATATAGCGGTATCCTTTATTAATCAGAATTTTAAATAGTAAATATATTATTTTTAAGGGAGATTAATCTAAATAGCAATAGTAAAATAATTACCTTTCACCCTAGCATAGGGAAGTTACCTCCTCATAGTGAATAGTAAAAACTGTAAAATAAGAAAGTAGATTACTATTATTACAAAAAGTAATTAAAATTATTACAAAAGTAAAAACTAAAAATTAAAAACGAAACTTAGAGAGAGAAGAATTCCCTATTTACATCAAATAAGAGAGAGGGAATGGTGTACTGAAATCTGAAATTTCGCGCTCTATTTATAGGAAAAAATTTCACTGTTCGCGCGTCGCGACGCCAAGGACATCAGCGTCGCGATGCTGGATTTGTCGACGTGGCACGATGAGGAGGCGACACGTAGCAAGGCGGCTGACTGTTCACGCGACACGTGTCAAGGCGGCTAACTCTCAATTATTGTGATGACGTCATTGATGACATCATGCTGACGTGGCGATGCGGCTGAGATCAACTGTCGGCACAATAGGATTGCAACACGTGTCACGTTCTGATTGGCTGAGGCTGACGTGGCACATTGACTTGGTTGACCTTGTGACGTGGCTGATGACGTGGCGTGACATATGGCGAAGTTGACTCTTTGACCGCTGACATGGCTGATGATGAGGCGACACGTGGCACATGTGAGTGTCGGCAGCATATGATGATGACACGTGGCATGACGCACGTTAGTAGATCGGCTGTGATGGTGACACGTGGCACAGCGCATTTTAGCAAAGTCAAACTTCTTCAAAATTGTTGACCGTTGACCTGGCGCACGTTAGCAGATTCGGCTCACGCTGGGCGTCGCGGCGCGCAATGCTTCAGAGTCGCGACGCGGAAAACATGAAAATATTCCTGTTGACGCATTTTTGTCCGGTTTTGCCCCAAATTGCCTCCAGTGCTGTCCAAACTTTATTTATCTGCAAAATAACAATAAAACACGTCAAAACGTTCACAAAACTCAAGAGACTATACAAAATATTAAGTTAAATGAGTGGGAAATTGTGATATAAATACCACTCATCATACATTCGTTACCAGCAGGTTCCATCACAACTTGGAACACTCTAGCCACCAAATTCCTTGCAAAATACTTTCCAACAGCCAGAACTGCAAAGTTGAGGAATGACATCACATCCTTCGTGCAACAAGATTCAGAATCTCTTTGTGAAGCTTGGGAAAGATTCAAAGATTTACTCCGGAAATGTCATGTTGACGGCTGATTTTGGTCTCAGGGGCAATATGGGAATATCACTCCCAAGACTAATCCTCCCTCAATAGTGAATTTGTTTGGTTATGGGGGACCAAAAGCAAATTTAGCAGAAGACAGATAAATACGCACTGATCGACAAAGAGATTTAACGTGGTTCGACGAATTCGGATCCGACCTACGTCCACGGGCAGAAACAAGATGGTACTTCTTATTACTTCTTCTCAGACCTTTGGTGTTACAAATCAGAGCTTGATGATTCTGATTACTAATTTTTGATCCCCCTCTACACTCACTCTACCCTCCTATTTATAATGGTGAATAAATCATATTCCTATTTGTACAAGAATTCCCAATTGGAGATGGTCTCCTTTTCCTATCAGGATTCCTAGTCAAAACTATCCCTTTTTCCCATAAGGATTCCTAATCAAAACTACATTTACTTTCTTTATCCTACTAGGATATTAACTTATTACTCTACCCCATGAAAGTAGGACAACTTTATCCATTTTCCGTAAGAATAGGGTGTCATCTTCTGGAGCATATCCCGCTATCTGGTCGATCTTTATGTGGTCGGTCATGATAGTCATTTGAACTGAGAATATTGCTGTCGATCTGATAATGCCCGGTCATCCGATCTCAAATGGTCGGTCACCTATCATCAAGTGCTCGGTCACTTACTGTTTGGCTTTTAGTGGCCGGGTCGGCATTAATGATTTCGACCGAGAAGGGAATTACCCCTTTTACCCCTGCCATACTCCTTAAATAACATAGTGCTTAAAAAACACCATCAACATCTATCCCCTAGTTCTCGGTAACAACGAGTTTGCAAGTTGATGCCGGGAACTATAAAAAAAGATGGTGTGCCGATGAATCTGTCGGTGGTCACTCTAGGAACCGTAGAGAAAAATGCTTTGGCCGTAAATCTGGTCCTTCATGCCACCTTCATGTTGATGACGGTCGACTCGGTGGGACGTAACCCGACCCCGAGCTGAAAGAACATTTGGCTCTGGGGGAATGTCACCTCCCCAGACCAATAGAGCCGACTCGGTGGGACGTAACCCGACCCCGAGCTGAAAGAACATTTGGCTCTGGGGGAATGTCACCTCCCCAGACCAAAGAAGCCGACTAGGCGGGACCTAACCCGACCCCGAGCTGAAAGAAAGACTTGGCTCTGGGGGAATGTTACATCCCCAGTCCAAAGAAGCCGACTCGGTGGGACGTAACCCGACCCCGAGCTGAAAGAAAGACTTGGCACTGGGGGAATGTTACATCCCCAGTCCAAAGAAACCGACTCGGTGGGATGTAACCCGACCCCGAGCTGAAAGAAAGACTTGGCACTGAGGGAATATTACATCCCCAGTCCAAAGAAGCCGACTCGGTGGGACGTAACCCGACCCCGAGCTGAAAGAAAGACTTGGCACTGGGGGAATGTTACATCCCCAGTCCAAAGAAACCGACTCGGTGGGATGTAACCCGACCCCGAGCTGAAAGAAAGACTTGGCACTGAGGGAATATTACATCCCCAGTCCAAAGAAACCGACTCGGTGGGACGTAACCCGACCCCGAGCTAAAAGAAAGACTTGGCTCTGGGGGAATGTTACATCCCCAGTCCAAAAAAGCCGACTCGATGGGATGTAACCCGAACCCGAGATAAAAGAAAGTCTTGGCACTGGGGGAATGTTACACCCCCAGTCCAAAGAAGCCGACTCGGTGGGACGTAACCCAACCCGAGCTAAAAGAAAGACTTGGCTCTGGGGGAATATTACATCCCCAGTCCAAATAAACCGACTCGGTGGGAAGTAACCCGACCCCGAGCTGAAAGAAAGACTTGGCACTGGGGGAATGTTACATCCCCAGTCCAAAGAAACCGACTCGGTGGGACGTAACCCGACCCCAAGCTAAAAGAAAGACTTGGCACTGGGGGAATGTTATATCCCCAGTCCAAAGAAACCGACTCGGTGGGATGTAACCCGACCCCGAGCCGAATAAACAAGTGGCCTCGGTGGAACGAAGTCCAGCCCCGAGCCGAAACAAACATCGATCTCGGCGGTACAAGAGCAGACCCGAGCCGGAAAGAGACATCGGTCTCGGCGGTACAAGAGCAGACCCGAGCCGGAAAGTGACATCGGTCTCGGCGGTACAAGAGCAGACCCGAGCCGTAAAGAAACATCGGTCTCGGCGGTACAAGAGCAGACCCGAGCCGTAAAGTGACATCGGTCTCGGCGGTACAAGAGCAGACCCGAGCCGGAAAGTGACATCGGTCTCGGTGGTACAAGAACAGACCCGAGCCGTAAAGAACATCGGTCTCGGCGGTACAAGAGCAGACCCGAGCCGTAAAGAAACATCGGTCTCGGCGGTACCAGAGCAGACCCGAGCCGGAAAGAGACATCGGTCTCGGTCGGTACAAGAGCAGACCCGAGCTGGAAAGTGACATCGGTCTCGGCGGTATAAGAGCAGACCCGAGCCGTAAAGAAACATCGGTCTCGGCGATACAAGAGCAGACCCGAGCCGGAAAGTGACATCGGTCTCGGCGGTACAAGAGCAGACCCGAGCCGGAAAGTGACATCGGTCTCGGCGGTACAAGAGCAGACCCGAGCCGTAAAGAAACATCGGTCTCGGCGGTACCAGAGCAGACCCGAGCCGGAAAGAGACATCGGTCTCGGTCGGTACAAGAGCAGACCCGAGCCGGAAAGTGACATCGGTCTCGGCGGTATAAGAGCAGACCCGAGCCGTAAAGAGACATCGGTCTCGGCGGTACAAGAGCAGACCCAAGCCGGAAGGAGACATCGGTCTCGTCGGTACAAGAGCAGACCCTAGCCCGAAAGACACATCGGTCTCGGCGGTACAAGAACAGACCCGAGCCGTAAAGAAACATTGGTCTCGGTGGTACAAGAGCATACCCGAGCCGGAAAGAGACAGCGGTTTCGGCGGTACAAGAACAGACCCGAGCCGTAAAGACACATCGGTCTCGGCGGTACAAGAGCAGACCCGAGCCGGAAAGTGACATCGGTCTCGGTGGTACAAGAGCAGACCCGAGCAGGAAAGAGACATCGGTCTCGGCGGTACAAGAGCAGACCCCGAGCCGTAAAGAAACATCGGTCTCGGCGATACAAGAGCAGACCCGAGCCGGAAAGTGACATCGGTCTCGGCGGTACAAGAGCACACCCGAGCCGTAAAGAAACATCGGTCTCGGCGGTACAAGAGCAGACCCGAGCCGGAAAGTGACATCGGTCTCGGCGTACAAGAGCAGACCCGAGCGTAAAGAAACATCGGTCTCGGCGGTACAAGAGCAGACCCGAGCCGGAAAGTGACATCGGTATCGGCGGTACAAGAGCAGACCCGAGCCGTAAAGAAACATCGGTCTCGGCGGTACAAGAGCAGACCCGAGCTGTAAAGAAACATCGGTCTCGGCGGTACAAGAGCAGACCCGAGCCGGAAAGTGACATCGGTCTCGGTGGTACAAGAGCAAACCCGAGCCGGAAAGAGACAGCGGTTTCGGCGGTACAAGAACAGACCCGAGCCGTAAAGACACATCGGTCTCGGCGGTACAAGAGCAGACCCGAGCCGGAAAGTGACATCGGTCTCGGCGGTACAAGAGCAGACCCGAGCAGGAAAGAGACATCGGTCTCGGCGGTACAAGAGCAGACCCGAGCCGGAAAGTGACATCGGTCTCGGTGGTACAAGAGCAGACCCGAGCCGGAAAGAGACAGCGGTTTCGGCGGTACAAGAACAGACCCGAGCCGTAAAGACACATCGGTCTCGGCGGTACAAGAGCAGACCCGAGCCGGAAAGTGACATCGGTCTCGACGGTACAAGAGCAGACCCGAGCAGGAAAGAGACATCGGTCTCGGCGGTACAAGAGCAGACCCGAGCCGTAAAGAAACATCGGTCTCGGCGATACAAGAGCAGACCCAAGCAGGAAAGTGACATCGGTCTCGGCGGTACAAGAGCAGACCCGAGCCGGAAAGTGACATCGGTCTCGGCGGTACAAGAGCAGACCCGAGCCGTAAAGAACATCGGTCTCGGCGGTACAAGAGCAGACCCGAGCCGGAAAGTGACATCGGTCTCGGCGGTACAAAGCAGACCCGAGCCGTAAAGAAACATCGGTCTCGGCGGTACAAGAGCAGACCCGAGCCGTAAAGAAACATCGGTCTCGGCGGTACCAGAGCAGACCCGAGCCGGAAAGAGACATCGGTCTCGGTCGGTACAAGAGCAGACCCGAGCCGGAAAGTGACATCGGTCTCGGTGGTATAAGAGCAGACCCGAGCCGTAAAGAAACATCGGTCTCGGCGATACAAGAGTAGACCCGAGCCGGAAAGTGACATCGGTCTCGGCGGTACAAGAGCAGACCCGAGCCGTAAAGTGACATCGGTCTCGGCGGTACAAGAGCAGACCCGAGCCGGAAAGTGACATCGGTCTCGGCGGTACAAGAGCAGACCCAAGCCGGAAAGAGACAGCGGTTTCGGCGGTACAAGAACAGACCCGAGCCGTAAAGACACATCAGTCTCGGCGGTACAAGAGCAGACCCGAGCCGGAAAGTGACATCGATCTCGGTGGTACAAGAGCAGACCCGAGCCGGAAAGAGACATCGGTCTCGGCGGTACAAGAGCAGACCCAAGCCGGAAGGAGACATCGGTCTCGTCGGTACAAGAGCAGACCCTAGCCCGAAAGACACATCGGTCTCGGCGGTACAAGAACAGACCCGAGCCGTAAAGAAACATCGGTCTCGGCGGTACAAGAGCAGACCCGAGCCGTAAAGAAATATTGGTCTCGGCGGTACAAGAGCATACCCGAGCCGGAAAGTGACATCGGTCTCGGCGGTACAAGAGTAGACCCGAGCCGGAAAGAGACATCGGTCTCGGCGTTACAAGAGCAGACCCGAGCCAGAAAGTGACATCGGTCTCGGCGTACAAGAGCAGACCCGAGCCGGAAAGTGACATCTGTCTCGGCGGTACAAGAGCAGACCCGAGCCGGAAAGAGACATCGGTCTCGGCGGTACAAGAGCAGACCCGAGTCGGAAAGAGACATCGGTCTCGGCGGTACAAGAGCAGACCCGAGCCGGAAAGAGACATCGGTCTCGGCGGTACAAGAGCAGACCCGAGCCGGAAAGAACATCAAAACCATTGTGTGGGCCATAACAACAAGCATAATATCAAATGTCAGCATAAACACATAAGAGGTCTTACTCACATTTTAGGATCCATTGTCTTTCTTGCAACTCTATAAGGGTCACTACAAGCAAGGTTCTTCTTAATACATCATCAATGCATCTCAGCTTTCCACGCATCCGACCGGATGACTTCCGCTATTAACTTTGGTTGAGCTCAAAAACCGAATGGTCTATGTACACACTGAGATAGCCTTCTTTTATCAAGTCTTCCTCCTGCTTCTGCAGGTCTCTGCACTCATTCGTGGCATGTCCCCTTACGTTATGGTAGATACAGTAAGCCCTACTATTTCCCTCCTCAATAGGGAACCTCCTCAAATTAGGCTCGGCCATCAGACCTTTATCCTGGATTTGCCGAACTATCTGGTGAAATCCCTGACGATCGGTGATTTCCATCTTCTGCCATCGTCTTACTATGCGAGCTGCTTTTTGTTGAGTTCCCCACAGACGGCGCCAACTGTTGACGGCTGATTTTGGTCTCAGGGGCAATATGGGAATATCACTCCCGAGACTAATCCTCCCTCAATAGTGAATTTGTTTGGTTATGGGGGACCAAAAGCAAATTTAGCAGAAGACAGATAAATACGCACTGATCGACAAAGAGATTTAACGTGGTTCGGCGGATTCGGATCCGACCTACGTCCACGGGCAGAAACAAGATGGTACTTCTTATTACTTCTTCTCAGACCTTTGGTGTTTACAAATCAGAGCTTGATGATTCTGATTACTAATTTTTTGATCCCCCTCTACACTCACTCTACCCTCCTATTTATAATGGTGAATAAATCATATTCCTATTTGTACAAGAATTCCCAATTGGAGATGGTCTCCTTTTCCTATCAGGATTCCTAGTCAAAACTATCCCCTTTTCCCATAAGGATTCCTAATCAAAACTACATTTACTTTCTTTATCCTACTAGGATATTAACTTATTACTCTACCCCATGAAAGTATGACAACTTTATCCATTTTCCGTAAGAATAGGGTGTCATCTTCTGGAGCATATCCCGCTATCTGGTCGATCTTTATGTGGTCGGTCATGATAGTCCTTTGAACTGAGAATATTGCTGTCGATCTGATAATGCCCGGTCATCCGATCTCAAATGGTCGGTCACCTATCATCAAGTGCTCGGTCACTTACTGTTTGGCTTTTAGTGGCCGGGTCGGCATTAATGATTTCGACCGAGAAGGGAATTACCCCTTTTACCCCTGCCGTACTCCTTAAATAACATAGTGCTTAAAAAACACCATCAACATGTCATATCATCATGAGATTGCAAAATGGCTACAAGTCCAAACCTTCTATAATGGACTTTCTGGACTAATGAGAACCATAATTGATGATGCTGCTGGAGGAGCTTTAATGGAAAAATGAGAATATCAAGCCTGGGACGTAATCGAGGAAATGGCTAACAACAATTCATTGTGGCCAACATACAGGAGCATGATTCAAAGAATTGTAGGAATTTATGAAATTGTAACAAACACATCAGTGAATACCAGGCTGGATCAGATATGCGAATGTCTAGAAACACTTAGCAGGCAAGTTGTGAATATCGCTGGAACCACAAGTTCACCATATGGAGGAGCACCAGAACCAATTCAACATAAAGAAACGGTGAACTACGTCTACAATTTCAACAGACATGAGAATAATCCATATTCCAACACCTACAACACATGGTGGAGGAATCATCCTAATTTTTCGTGGAGCAACAATTCAGGGCAAATGAACAACCCACCACCCGGATTCCAGCAGCAAAACAAAGGCCAAGAGTATGACAAAGAACCAGGAATAATATAAGTGATGGCACAGTTAAAAAAGAAAGAAGCAAAATACGATGATTTAACAGCTATGGTTCAAAATCAAGTGGCTTTGAATCAAAGTCATTCAGCTTCTATCAAAGCACTGGAGAATCAAATTGGACAACTGGCCAATGCTCAGAGTTACAGACCGCCAGGGAACCTTCCTAGCAACACATAACCAAATCCAATGAACATGGGGAATGAGCAATGTCATGCCATCATGTTAAAAAACGGTACTGAAATCAATAAATATGTTGGAATCAATACAGCCATTGAAGAAGTTCCAAAAGAAACAGAGCAACTGATGGAGGAAAAAGAGCAAGAAAGAATCATTCTACCTCCACCTTTTCCACAACGCCTCCAGAAGAATAAACTAGATAGACAGTTTTCTCGGTTCCTGAAGATCTTCAAAAAGCTGCATATCAACATTCTATTTGCAGAAGCGTTGGAACAAATTCCCAGCTATGCCAAATTCATGAAAGACATTCTTTCACGAAAGCAGAGATTGGGAGATTATGAGACAGTAGCATTATCAGAAGAATGCATCGCCATCATTCAGAGAAAACTTCCTCCAAAATTGAAAGATCCTGGCAGTTTCACTGTTCCTTGCACCATAGGAGAACATGACTTCGGTAAGGCTCTGTGTGATCTAGGTGCGAGTGTTAACTTGATGTCTTTTTCTATTTTCAGGAAACTGTAGATTGGAGAAACAATGCCCACTTCAGTCTCTCTACAACTTACTGATAGAACGCTCGTATTTCCAAGAGGCGTAGTTGAGGATGTGCTAGTCAAGGTTGACAAATTCATTTTCCCAGTAGATTTTATTGTCCTTGATATGGAGTAAGACGCAGACGTGCCAATCATCATTGGGAGACCGTTCTTGGCTACAGGTCGAACCATTATTGATGTACAAAAAGGAGAATTAACCATGAGGGTACAAGACCAAGAAGTAACATTCAATGTTTTCAAGGCCATGAATTTCCCAGATGATGAAAAGAATGAGGAATGTTTCAGACTTGATGTAATACATAGTACCATCCAGAATTCTGATGAAAGGAAAAGTTTTACTGGCAAACTTAAAGCATGCCAATTGCTTGTGGAGCCTGAAGATAAAGGGTATTGTGCATTAAAAATGCAGATTTTTACACTACAAGCCACAGAAGAGAAAAAGTTCCACCAGCTCAATGAATTGGAGGAATTTCACAATCAGCCTTTTGAGGATACCAAGTTGTACAAAGAAAAGGCAAGGAAAAGACATGATGAGAAGTTAGTGCGCATACAACTGGAACCATGGCATAAGGTACTATTAAACAAATCAATGGTGAAATTCTTCCTATAGAAGCCAAAATCATGGTGGTCAGGTCCATTTGTGATCACCAAGGTTTTACCAGACAGAGCCGTTGAGATACATGATCCTGACTCCAACAAAATATTCAAGGTTAAAAACAAGCAAGTCAAGCACTACTGGTGAGAATCATTTGAGCGACAAAAATAAAGTGTCACACTTTCAGATCCAGCCTAACGTTCGAGAAGTCACGTCTAGCTGACGATATTAAATTTAGTGCTCGCAGGGAGGCAACCCATGTAATTTGTGTATATATTGTGATCTGATGTGTTTTAATTTTGTGTGTTTAATTTTTACAGGTAATGTCATTTCACGAAGGAAGAAGCTCTCGTAAATCTTCACAAGCAATTTCATTTTCTCCCTAAAAAATCTCTGATGAAAGTCTACAAAGCTCGCTTGGAACAGATGTGACTACTGATGATCAAAGGTATTCCTACTGATATTCATTGGATTATTGAAGCACGGGTCCGATTGGCAGGTGAGTCTTCTGACTCTTTTATTTCACATCTGTCTGGTTTAGGAAGAAGCAACTATGCTAAAAAGAGAATAGCCAAAAGAATGTGTGTTTGTTATAAATGTACTCGTATGTTTTGTTATACTCGTTGTCGTTCTTTAGGAATGATGTCTGATAACCGCGAAGATAAGATTAATTTCATTAGGGATGGCTTGAGTAAGAAGTCTTTGGATGATATATCTAAAACTCTTGAGACGCATCCCAGTGGATATGTGTATCACAAAATTCGTATGTTATATGCACAATTCCAAAAAGAAAGACAACAGTTAAGTCTCGGGAATCTGACTCAAAAAGACCATGTTTGCCAATTTATAAGAAAATTGGATGGGAAGCTTGTCCCTGACGCATAGACGTCAATCAAGATGTAAATTATTGTAAATATTATATCTCTTTGTCTTTTCCTAATAATTGTAATTTATTTTGTTGTTTTCTTTTATTTTCTCCGACAGGATCCAGACCTTTTTTATTATAACGATTTATTTTATTGTTAACTAATAATTTTCATTTGGCAGGTACTAGTGCTATTATTTTACTCACCCCTTTCAGGTGTTATAAATTCAACTCATCATTGCACTTTTGAAGACATCCAGAGTAAAACATGGAAGCCACTTCAAGAAGACGAGTTGAAAACATTGTGTGTTTTGCGGTACTAGTGCTAGTGTTAAACCACAATACATAGAGGCAGCACATAAATTGGGTCGAATCTTAGCTGCAAGGAATATGCACTTAGTATATGGCGGAGGTAATCTTGGACTAATGAGGATCGTTTCAAAGGTCGTACATGAGGGAGACAATCATGTTTTGGGAATCATCCCAAAACCCTTGGCAGAAGCAAATCTTATTGGGCCATCGAACGGAGAGGAACTGATCATGCCAGGTATGTCTGAACGATTGGTAGAAATGATTAACCGTGCTGATGTTTTTATTGCTTTGCCATATGGCTTGGGTACATTGGAGGAAATTTTTACAATGTTATCTTGGGCGAACCTGAACATACACCAGAAACCGCTTAGACTGTACAACGTTGAAGGATTTTATGATTTTATCTTTGTGTTTCTTGATGATGCCCGGAGAAATGGATTCGTGTCAAAACCTTTAAAAGAACTCCTCTTTACTGCCAGAACTGCTCCGGATCTAATTGACTAAATCTTAGCCTATGAACCACAAATTGACCCTATCATTTCAAAGATAAATTGGTCCGAGGACGATCGTGGTAAGAGGCGTCGGATTAATCTGGATCTTAACCTTTAACTTTTCGTGTAGAATTTCAGTTAATCAGGTACTATCTTCTAAACTCTTCTTCTACTGTTTAAGACATTGGGGACAATATCTCATTTAGGTTTTGGGGGAATTAGTTGATCAATATCTTGTTTTTAGTGGTGTGTTGTTTTTTATTTTTAGTCCAATATTTTTTGAAAAATACAAAAAATTTGAAAATTTTTCAAAAATTACAAAAATATTTTGCGTTTTTGTTTTTTATTTTGAGTAAAAAGGTGAAATTGGTAAGAGATAGCTGTGTAAGGAGTTCTCAATCCTGATACGTATTTCAACCCATTTTCGAAACAAGTTAATTTTTGTTTATTTCTTTTTTAATTATTTAATTTATAAATTCTCCATAAAACTGACTAAAATGGATCTTCATATGCTCATTGGCAGCTATTATCAACATGCATGGTAACATACAGACATGAGCTATAATTGAAAAGTTTGTAATATTTGGTGCTCTATTTTAAATGGAGAAAGCATCTCAAAAGTGATGGAGTAAAAAAAAACATCTAAGGTCCGAGTTATTAAGTCTGTAAGGGTGTTTTAACACCTAGTGCCCTAAAGCCAACTGGTTTGGGAGTCACTGGCCCAAAGCTCGCTACATGGATCAAGAATGTTGCAAAAATATATATATCTGAAGTCTGAGTAATTAAGTCCGTAGGGGTGTCTTAACACCTGATGCCCTAAAGCCAACTAGTTTGGGAGCAACCGACCCAACACTCGCTACATAGATGGAAGATATTGTATATAAATAAATAAAAATCAAAGAAGAATGAGAAAAATTATTCTATTGCTACAAAAAGGTGTGAATTCTGATAAAACTTTAGGACAACAATATTACTCTCTTATCAACTGCACTTATGACTGTTGAGGGCAAAAATGAGTTGTTTAATATTTTGTCGGCTGTGTATATGGAGAATGGTAAATATAATAGGAGAATTTACTTATTCGGTAATTTAGAAAGAAAGAAAACAACTATTGACTTAGAGTAGAAGTTTCACTTGATTAGTCACTAACTTCTTTATTCTCTTTTCTCTTGTCTTTTTGTTTTTGTGTGCATTAGTTTTACTACATTTTTACTTTTGTAAAATGTTTGTGGGTATCATTGCTGTAAACCCTCACGAGACTACAACTCGTCCACTAGGGACACGTAGGGGTTAAAGGCTTGTTGCATACGCTAAATGCAACCGTGATCCCTACGAAAGTGGCTTAGTTAAAATTTATTTTAAAGATGTTTGTGTTATTTTATTCTATGTTTTGCTCGAGGACTAGCAAAATGTTAGGTTTGGAGGTGTGATGAGTGGTAAATGTATCACTATTTCCCACTCATTTGACCTAATATTTTGTATAGTTTCTTGAGTTTTGTGAATATTTTGATGTGTTTTGTGTTATTTTGTAGATAAATAAAGTTTCAGGACTCTCTGGAGATGATTTTGGACCAAAACAGTGAAAAATAACACAAAATGGCATTTTGCTCATTTCTTGCGTCGCGACGCCTAACGTGCGCCGATCCATGCTAACGTGCGTCGGGGACAAATGTCAGAATCTGAGAAGTTTGACTTTGCTAACATGCGTCGGACTTTGCTAACGTACGTCGTGCCACGTGTCATCATCACAGTCGAACTGCTAACGTGCACCGTGCCACGTGTCATCATCATATGGTGCCGATAATCGCCATCGCTACATGTCGCCATGTGTCATCCCGCGTGTCAGCCACATCATCATCCACGTCAGCAGAAGACCGAGTCAACCTGCTGATCGGCGTAAACACACACGTATAACGCAAGCGCACGTATCGTTCAAGTAGTATAAAAATATCGATCCCATGAGGACTTAATATCTAAACTATTAATTTTATGAGGTCAAATGATTACTAGTATCTAACAGGTTGATTGATTGATTTGAAATGGTGACGATTCTAAATTTAAAAGCAAGTAAATAAAATTGTCGAAAGTAGATTTTAAGAAAATTCAATATTAAAAACTATCTATGGTTGTGATTTATTCCAATATCATTTTAAAGAAGAAGCAGTTATTTTATAGTTGGGTAATATATTGAATTATTAACCTGAAACACTAAATTATGTGTAAGCCTCTGTCGATGGTCAGACACAAATACTCAGTTTAACCCAATTGAACCATATGTCTATGTCAACCAAATTATCTGGATTCATTAAGTTTAAGTTTCAATTATGGCTACCCCCGCCCGACAGGTATATTCCTATCCTGTAAGGAAATCTATTAAATGGTTATCTATCCTCAATGAAGATCGTGGGCTATTGAGTCTAAGGCTGAAACCTAAAATCCCTATGTCTAGTTCATTTTAGATTTACCAGATCGATTTTATTAATTGTCAGTTAATGAAAAACATTAAGATTAAGACTCAATAAATAAATATTTATAATACCCAAACTATAATCTAACCCCTTATAAACCGGTGATATTAAAAGTCATCACAACCTCAGATAACTAATTTAGTTACAACACATAACTAGGGCTAGTAAAAACTTGAAAATAAAAGACATAAAGTAAAAATGCGGTAAAGTAAATACTGAAAAGTAAATTACAATAAAATAAAATGCTAAGGTAAAAAGAATTACTTTTACTACTACTAATTTAGATATCTCCCATAATATAATATATAAACTTGTGATAACATTACCAACCAGCCATGTAGGCGGTATCTTGATTAAGTCAAATTAAGTCCAACCAGCCATTAAGGCGGTAAAAAGATTTGTCCATGAACCTGCCATATAGGCGGTAAGAAAGTTTAATTACCAACCGACCAATCTGGCGGTATCCTTTTTAAGTCAAGATTTTAAATAGTGAATATATTATATTTAAGGGAGATTAATCTAAATAGCAATAGTAAAAGAATTACCTTTCACCATAGCTGGGGAAGTTACCTCCTCATGGTAAATAGTAAAAACTGTAAAAAGTAAAAAAAAAAAAAAGTAAATTACTATTATTACAAAACGTAATTAAAATTAATTACAAAACTAAAAACTAAAAATTAAAAGAAATTAGAGAGAGAAACTCCCTCTTTACATCAAAGAGATGAGAGAGAGTGGTGCAACTGAAACTGAAATCTCGAGCTCAATTTATAGGCCTCGGTGGGGTTCCAGCGTCGCGACGCCAAGGCCTTTGGCGTCGCAACGCCATCTTCTGTCAACGTGGCACGCTCTGGTTCGTCGGTTGCAGATTCTGGATAACATGACATGTGGCAGAGTGGTTGGGGCTCAATTATTGTGACACGTGGCGGCTTCTGATTGGTCGGCTAGATTCTTATCTGCCACGTGTCAGATAAGGATTAGAGAGCCAATAATTGATGCTGACGTGGCAGTGACGTGGCGAAGTGACTGTCGACACCATAGAATTGCGACACGTGGCACGCTGTGATTGGCTGATGATGACGTGGCGATGACGTGGCAGTTTAACTCGGTCAATCTGGTGATGTGGACGATGACGTGGCAATGACATGGAGCGACACGTGGTGATGGCGACTGTCGGCATCGTATGATGATGACATGTGGCAAGGCGCATGTTAGCAGATCGATTGTGATGGTGACACATGTCACGGCACACGTTAGCAAAGTCAAATTTTTCTCAGATTCTGATTTGTGGACCCAACGCACGTTAGCACTGTTCGGCGCACGTTAGGCGTCGCGATGCTGAAGGTCTTGGCGTCGCGACGCGGAAATTACCAAAATACCATTTTCGTCCAATTTTCACTGTTTTGGCCCAAATCACCTCCAGAAATGTCCTGAAACTTTATTTATCTACAAATTAACACAAAACACGTCAAAATATTCACAAAACTCAAGAAACTATACAAAATATTAGGTTAAATGAGTGGGAACTAGTGGACAAGTTGTAGTCTCGTGAGGGTTTACAGCAATGATACCCACAAACATTTTACAAAAGTAAAAAGGTAGTAAAACTAATGCACACAAAAGCAAAAAGACAAATGAAAAGAGAATAAAAATGTTAGTGACTAATCAGGTGAAATTTCTACTCCAAGTTATTAGTGTTTTATTTTTCTTTCTAAATTACTGAATAAGTAAATTCTCCGATTATTTTTACCATTCTTCATATACACAGCCAACAAGATATTAATCAACTCATTTTTGCCCGCAACAGTCATAAGTGTAGTTGATAAGAGAGTAATATTTTTGTCCTAAAGTTCTATCAGATTTCACACCTTTTGTAGCAATGGAATAATTTTTCTGATTTTTCTGATTTTTTTCTTTGATTTTTTTATTTATATACAATATCTTCCATCTATGTAACGAGTGTTGGGTCAGTGGCTCCCAAACCAGTTGGCTTTAGGGCACCAGGTGTTAAGACACCCCTACGAACTTAATTACTCAGACTTCAGATATATATATTTTTGCAGCATCTTTGATCCATGTAGCGAGCTTTGGGCCAGTGACTCCCAAACCAGTTGGTTTTAGGGCACTAGGTGTTAAAACACCCTTACAAACTTAATAACTCGGATCTCATATTTTTTTTTACTCCATCACTTTTTTAGATGCTTCTTCCAATTAAACTAGAGCAATAAATATTACAAACTTTTCAATTTTAGCTCATGTCCGTATGTTTTTATGTATGTTGATAATACCTGCCAACTGAGCATATGAAGATCCATTTTAGTCAGTTTTATGGAGAATTCACAAATTAAATAATTCAAAATGAAATAAACAAAAATTAACTTGTTTCAAAAATGGTTTGAAATACATCTCAGGAGTGGAAACTCCTTACTCAACTATCTCTTACCAATTTCACCTTTTTAGTCAAAATAAAAACACAAAAACGCAAAATAATTTTGTAATTTTTGAAAAACTTTCAATTTTTTTTCCGAAAATTTTTGGACTAAAAATAAAAAACAACACACAAACTAAAAATAATGTACTGATCAACTAATTCCCTCCCCCAAACCTAAATGAGACATTGTCCCCAATGTCTTAAACAGTAGAAGAAGAGTTTAGAAGATAATACCTGGTTAGCTGAAAATCTACAGGAAATTAAAGGTTAAGATCCAAATTAATCATACGCCTCTTACCACGATCGTCCTCGGACCAATTTATCTTTGAAAGGATAGGGTCAACTCGTGGTTCATAGGCTATGAGTTGGTCAATTAGATCCGTAGCAGTTCTGGCAGTAAAGAGGAGTTCTTTCAAAGTTTTGACACGAACCCATTTCTCCGGGCATCATCAAGAAACACACAAAGAAAATCATAAAATCCATCAACGTTAAATATCCCAATTGGTTTCTGATGTATGTTCAAGTTCGCCCAAGATAGTACTATAAAAATTTCCACCAATGTACCCAAGCCATCTGGCAAAGCAATAAAAACATCAGCACGATTAATCATTTCCATCAGTCGTTCAGACATACCTGGCACGATCAGTTCCTCTCTGTTTGATGGTTCAATAAGATTTGCCTCTGCCAATGGTTTTGGGATGATTCCCAAAACATGATTGCCTCCTTCCTGTACAGCC
Source organism: Zanthoxylum bungeanum (assembly GCA_019454045.1). Classification (NCBI taxonomy): domain Eukaryota; kingdom Viridiplantae; phylum Streptophyta; class Magnoliopsida; order Sapindales; family Rutaceae; genus Zanthoxylum; species Zanthoxylum bungeanum. The sequence continues at coordinate 22,109 of SKCR01039574.1, read as the reverse complement.
TTTGAAACGATCCCCATAAGTCCAAGATTTCCTCCGCCATATATTAAGTGCATATTCCTTGCAGTTAAGACTCGACCCAATTCATGTGATGTTTCAACGTATTGTGGCTTAACACCAACACTACTACCGCAAAATACACAGATGTTTTCAACTCGTCTTCTTAAAGTGGCTTCCATTTTTTATGTATTTCTTTCTCAACTCTGAATGCCTCCAAATGTGTAATGACGGGCTGAATTTATAGTACCTGAAAAAAGGTGAGTAATAATAGCACACGTTTCTTCCAAAGGACGATTAGTAGCGAAATAATATCGTGATAGTCAAAAAAAAAAGTTTTGGATCCTATCGAAGAAAATAAAAGAAAACAACAAAACAAATTACAATTATTAGGAAAAGACAAAGAGATATAATATTCATAAGAAAAGTAACGGCTTGATTGACGTCTATGCGTCAGGGACAAGCTTCCCATCCAATTTTCTTATAAATTGGCAAACATGGACTTTTTGAGTCAGATTCCCAAGACTTAACAATTGTCTTTCCTTTTGGAATTGTGCATATAACATGCGAATTTCATGATACACACATCCACTGGGATGCGTCTCAAGAGTTTTAGATATGTCATCCAAAGACTCATTACTCAAGTCATCCCTAATGAAGTTAATCTTATCTTCGCGCTTATCAGACATCATTCCTAAATAACGACAATGAGTATTACAAAACATGCGAGCACATTTATAACAAACACACATTCTTTTGGCTCTTCTCTTTTTAGCATATGTGCTCTTTCCTAAACCAGGCATATGTGAAATAAAAGAGTCAGAAGAACTCACCTGCCAATCGAACCCGTGCTTCAATTAACCAACGAATGTCAGTAGGAATACCTTTGATCATCAGTAATCTCATTCGTTCCAAGCGAGCTTTGTAGACTTTCATCAGAGATTTTTGAGGGAGAGAAAGAAATTGCTTGTGAAGATTTGCGAGAGCTTCTTCCATCGTGAAATGACTTAACCTGCATAAACTAAACACACACAAATAAAACACATCATATCACAATATATACACAAATTGCATGGGTTGCCTCCCTGCGAGCGCTAAGTTTAAAGTCCTCAGCCAGACTTGACTTCTCGAACGTTAAGCTGGATCTGAAAGTGTAACACTTTCTTTTTGTCTCTCAAATGATTCTCCCCAGTAGTGCTTGACACGCTTGTTTTTAACCTTGAAAGTCTTGTTGGAGTCAGGATCATGTATCTCAACGGCTCTATTTGGTAAAACTTTGGTGATCACAAATGGACCACTCTTGATTTATTTAACAGTACATTCTGCCATGGTTCCAGTTGTATGTGCACTAACTTCTCATCATGTCTTTTCTTGCGCTTTTCTTTGTACAATTTGGCATCCTCAAAAGGCTGTATGTGAAATTCCTCCAATTCTTTGAGCTGGTTGAACTTTTTCTCTTCTGTTGCTTGTAGTGCAAGAATTGGCTCTTTCAGTGCAAAAGATGTTTTATCTTTAGGCTTCACAGGCAATTAACATGTTTTAAATTTGTCAGTAGAACTTTGTCTTTCATTAGAGTACTGATCGGTACTATGTATCACATAAAGTCTGAAACATTCCTCATTCTTTTCATCATCTGGGAATTTATGGCCTTGAAAACATTGAATGTTACTTCTTGGTCATGTACCCTCATGGTTAATTCTCCTTTTTGTACATCAATAATGGTTCGACCTGTAGCCAAGAATGGTCTCCCGATGATGATTGGCACGTCTGCGTCTTTCTCCATATCAAGGACAATAAAATCTACTGGGAAAATTAATTTGTCAACCTTGACCAGCACATCTTCAACTACACCTCTCGGAAATACGAGCGTTCTATCAGCAATTTGTAGAGAGACTGAGGTGGGCATTGTTTCTCCAATCTGTAATTTCCTGAAAATAGAAAAAGGCATCAAGTTAACACTAGCACCTAAATCACACAGAGCCTTACCGAAGTCATGTTCTCCTATGGTGCAAGGAACAGTGAAACTACCAGGATCTTTCAACTTTGGGGGAAGTTTCCTCTGAATGATAGCGCTGCATTCTTCTGATAATGCTACTGTCTCGTAATATCCCAATCTCCATTTTCGTGAAAGAATGTCTTTCATGAATTTGGCATAGGTGGGCATTTTTTCCAACGCTTCTGTAAAATGAATGTTGATATGCAGCTTTTTGAAGATCTCCAGGAATCGAGAAAACTGCTTGTCCAATTTGTTTTTCTGAAGACGTTGAGGAAAAGGTAGAGGTGGAATGATCTGTTCTTTTTCCTTTGCTTCTTTTTCCTCCATTTGTTGCTTTGTATCTTTTTGAACTTCCTCAGCAACTGTTTTGGCTCCAACATCTTTGTTGATTTCAGTACCGCTTTTTAACATGATGGCATGACATTGCTCCTTCCCCATGTTCCTTGGATTTGGCTTTGTGTTGCTAGGAAGGGAACCTGGCGGTCTGTAACTCTGAGCATTGGCCAGTTGTCCCATTTGATTCTCCATTGTTTTAATAGAAGCAGATTGACTTTGAATTAATGCTGCATGGGATTGAAACATAGCATTATATCTTGCTGCTTGAGAGTCGTGTTTTGCTTCTATCTTTTTCAAGTGGGTCAACACTTCTGTTATTCCTGGTTCATTTGCCTGCTCCTGGATTTTGTTCTGTTGCTGGAATTCAGGTGGTGGATAGTTCTGATGTTGGCCTGAATTGTTGCTCCATGAAAAATTGGGATGATTCCTCCACCCTGGGTTGTAGGTGTTGGAATATTGATTGTTCCCATATCTATTGAAATTGTTGACATAATTCACCATCTCTTCAAGTTGGTTCGACTCCGGTGCTCCTCCATATGGTGAACTTGTGGATCCAGTGGTAAGAGTCTCCATAAATTTGCATATCTGATCCAGCTTGGCGTTGACTGCTGTATTGGCTCCACTTTCATAAATTCCTGCAATTCTTTGGATCATGCTATTTTCTGTTGGCCACAAGGAATTGTTGTTGGCCATTTCTTCGATTAGGTCTCAGGCTTGATCTTCTCCTTTTGCCATCAAGGCTCATCCAGCAGCATCATTGATTGTGGTTCTCATTATTCCAGAAAGTCCATTATAGAATGTTTGGACTTGAATCCATTTTGGAATCTCATGGTGAGGACATTTCTGGAGCAAATCTTTGTACATTTCCCAAGCTTCGCAGAGGGATTCTGAATCTTGTTATACAAAGGATGTGATGTCATTCCTCAGCTTTCCGGTTCTGGCTGGTGGAAAGTACTTTGCAAGAAATTTAGTGGCTAAAGTGTTCCAAGTTGTGATGGAACCTGATGGTAGTGAATGTAGCCAAGCTTTAGCTCTGTCTTTCAATGAGTATGGGAAAACACGCAGTCTCATTGCTTCTTCAGCTTCTCGGTTGTAATTGAAAGTGCCGCAAACTTCCAGGAAGTTGCTAATGTGGGCATTAGGATCTTCAGTTGCATTCCCCCCAAACTGATCTGACTGCTGAATCATCTGGATGCATGTTTTGATGTCACACGCATTTGCTGGTAAGTGAGGAAGTACAATGCAGGAAATGAGTCTGTCAAGCACCATAATGGTTCTGTCTCGAATGGGAATTGGTGGTGCAACGTTCAAAGGTTCAGGTTCCATGTTGACTAAAGCTTCTTGGCCTTCTCGCCTTTCCCTTCTCAACTGTCTCATAGTTCTTTCAATTTCCGGGTCAAGCGGTCGAAGTTCAAAGCTTCTGGTTTGTCTCATAAAGTTTCTGAGAAACTGAAATACAAGAAAACAATAACAATAAGTAAAAACAAATTAGATACAAATAATGTATCTAACCCCTAAACTAATAGTAAAAGATAAATAAGTCCGTGGCAATGGTGCCAAAAACTTGACCGGCGTAAACACACACGTATAACGCAAGCGCACATATCGTTCAAGTAGTATAAAAATATCGATCCCACGAGGACTTAATATCTAAACTATTAATTTTATGAGGTCAAATGATTACTAGTATCTAACAGGTTGATTGATTGATTTGAAATGGTGACGATTCTAAATTTAAAAGCAAGTAAATAAAATTGTCGAAAGTAGATTTTAAGAAAATTCAATATTAAAAACTATCTAGGGTTGTGATTTCTTCTAATATCATTTTAAAGATGAAGAGGCTATTTTATAGTTGGGTAATATATTGACTTATTAACCTGAAACACTAAATTATGTGTAAGCCTCTGTCGATGGTCAAACACAAATACCCAGTTTTACCCAATTGAACCATATCTCTATGTCAACCAAATTATCTGGATTCATTAAGTTTAAGTTCCAATTATGGCTACCCCCGCCCGACAGATATATTCCTATCTTGTAAGGAAATCTATTAAAGGGTTATCTATCCTCAAGGAATATCGTAGGATATTAAGTCTAAGGCTAAAACCTAAAATCCCTATGTCTAGTTCATTTTAGATTTACCAGATCAATTTCATTAATGGCCAGTTAATGAAAAAGCATTAAGATTAAGACTCAATAAATAAATATTTATAATACCCAAACTATAATCTAACCCATTATAAACCGGTGATATTAAAAGTCATCACAACCCCAGATAACTAACTTAGTTACAACACATAACTAAGGCTAGTAAAAACTTGAAAATAAAAGACATAAAGTAAAAATGCGGTAAAGTAAATACTGAAAAGTAAATTACAATAAAATAAAATGCTAAGGTAAAAGGAATTACTTTTACTACTACTAATGTAGATATCTCCCATAATATAATATATAAACTTGTGATAACATTACCAACCAGCCATGTAGGCGGTATCCTGATTAAGTCAAATTAAGTCCAACCAGCCATTAAGGCGGTAAAAAGATTTGTCCATGAACCTGCCATATAAGCGGTAAGAAAGTTTAATTACCAACCGACCAATCTGGCGGTATCCTTTTTAAGTAAAGATTTTAAATAGTGAATATATTATATTTAAGGGAGATTAATCTAAATAGCAATAGTAAAAGAATTACCTTTCACCTTAGCTGGGGAAGTTACCTCCTCATGGTAAATAGTAAAAATTGTAAAAAGTAAATTACTATTATTACAAAACGTAATTAAAATTAATAAAAAACTAAAAACTAAAAATTAAAAGAAACTAGAGAGAGAAACTCACTCTTTACATCAAAGAGATGAGAGAGAGTGGTGCAACTGAAACTGAAATCTCGAGCTCAATTTATAGGCCTCGGTGGGGTTCTAGGGTAGCGACGCCAAGGCCTTTGGCGTCGCTACGCCATCTTCTGTCGACGTGGCACACTCTGGTTCGTCGGTTGCAGATTCTGGATAAGATGACACGTGGCAGAGTGGTTGGGGCTCAATTATTGTGACACGTGGCAGCATCTGATTGGTCGGTTAGATTCTTATCCACCACGTGTCAGATAAGGATTAGAGAGCCAATAATTGATGCTGACGTGGCGAAGTGACTGTCGGCACCATAGAATTGCAACACGTGGCACTTCCTGATTGGCTGATGATGACGTGGCGATGATGTGGCAGTTTGACTCGGTCAACCTGGTGATGTGGACGATGAAGTGGCAATGACGTGGAGTGACACGTGGGGATGGCGGCTGTCGGCACCGTAGGATGATGACACGTGGCAAGGCGCATGTTAGCAAATCGATTGTGATAGTGACACGTGTCACGGCGCACGTTAGCAAAGTCAAACTTTTCTCAGATTCTGATTTGTGGACCCGGCGCACGTTAGCACTGTTCGGTGCACGTTAGGCGTCGCGACGCTGAAGGTCTTGGTGTCGCGACGCTGAAATTACCAAAATGCCATTTTCATCCAATCTTCACTGTTTTGGCCCAAATCACTTCCAGAATGTCCTGAAACTTTATTTATCTACAAAATAACACAAAAAACATCAAAATATTCACAAAACTCAAGAAATTATACAAAATATTAGGTTAAATAAGTGTGAAATAGTGATAGAATTACCACACATCACCTGCCAAATGTTAGCCATGTCATCATCAGCCAATCACAGCGTGCCACATGTCGCAATTCTATGGTGCCGACAATCACTTTTGCCACGTGTCGCCACATCAGTGCCACGTCAACTCAATTATTGACTTACTTATCCGCAATTGCCACGTGGCATATAAGAATCTGAGCCGACCAATCAGAAGCCGACACGTCAGCATGTCGTGACGCAAGAAGAAACTTACGCGTCACGACGCGTGGCACTTATTGACACCTATAAATAGAGCTCGAAATTTCAGTTTCAGAGGTACATTCCTCTCTGAATTCTCTGATGTAAATAAGGAGTTTTCTATCTAGTTTCTTTTAGATATTAGTTTTTTAATTAATTTTAATTAAGTTCTATAATAGTAATAGTAATTTACTTTCTTTACTTTTATAGTTTTTACTATTCAACCATGAGGAGGTAACGTCCCTCTGCTAGGGTGAAAGGTAATTGTTTTACTATTGCTATTTAGATTAATCTCCCTTAATTATAATATATTCACTTTTTAAAATTTGACTTAAAAAGGATACCGCTATATTGGTCGGTTGGTAATTCATTTTAAACTGGTTTAAACCTGACTAAGCAAGGATACCGCCAGATTGTTCGGTTGGTAATTAAATTTTCTTACCGCCTATATGGCAGGTTTATTTTGGTTCCGCCTTTATGGCTGGTTGGACTTAATTTGACTTAATCAGGTTACCGCCTATATGGCTGGTTGGTAAAATAATCACAAGTTAATATATTATATTAAGGGAGATATCTAAATAGTAAATAGTAAAAGTTGATCATTTTACATTAGCATTTTATTTTATTGTAATTTACTTTTCAGTTTTTCCTTTACTGCAATTACTTTTCAGCAATTTTACTTTATATCTTTTACTTTTAAGTTTTTACTAGCCCTAGTTATGTGTCGTAACTAAGTTAGTTATCTGGGGTTGTGATGAATTCTAATATCACCAGTTTATAAGGAGTTATTTTATAGTTTGGGTAATTAAAGGTTTACGTATTAAATCTTAAGCTTAATGCGTCTTGTTAATTGGCCACTAATAAGATTGATCTGGTAAATCTAAAATAAACTTGACAAAGTAATTTTAGGTTCCAGCCTTAGACTTAATAGCCCACGATCTTCCTTGAGGATAGATAACCATTTAATAGATTTCCTTACAGGATAGACATATACCTGTCGGGCGGGGGTAGCCATAATTGGAACTTAAACTTAATGAATCCAGGTAATTTGGTTGACATAGACATATGGTTCAATTGGGTTATATAGGGTATTTGCGTCTGACCATCGACAGAGGCCTTCGCATAATTTAGTGTTCCAGGTTAGTAAACCGATTTATTACACAAACATGAAATAACCACTTCATCTTTTAAAAGATATTAGAAAGATTCACAACCCTAGATAGTTTCCTAATATTGAATTTTCTTAAACCTACTTTCTTGCAATTTTATTTACTTGTTTTTAAATTCAAAATCATCACCATTTCAAATCAATCAATCAACCTGTTAGATACTAGTAATCATTTGACCTCATAAAATTAATAGATTAGATATTAAGTCCTTGTGGGATCGATACTTTTTATACTACTTGAACGATACATGCGCTTGCGTTATACGCGTGTGATTACGCACCGATCATCAGCCACCTGAGTTTTGGCACACAAGTCACAGTTGGACGACATTTGGCACCTTAGGGAGACGAAACAAAAGGGATTTGATGGATGTGTAAGGTATTTAAGGAAAAATATTATGTCATCACATATTCCTATGGACGATTTAGAAACCCTCGGAGTGTATTTTCCAATGGCGATGAAAGAAATGCTATCATCACAAGAAGAGCATCTTTGGCAGTATGTAGTACAGCCCGTCCTAAGGAGGATGATCATGGGAAGAATTGAAGTGATATAGCATTCTCCAATAGGCCAACAACCTGATGACATTGGATCAGTTTACATTACCATCGTTTATAAAGTACCCGACATCAACTTACCAACTAGTTGATACCGAGAACTATGGGACAAATATCGATTGTGGTTTTTCACCATGAGAAAGGCTCGAAGAGAGGTAGAATTGGTTTTGTACTTAGCCAAAAACGGATGGTAAAGACCCAAGGGTTCAGAAAGAGATGTGGTTTGATAGAGAAACCCGACCTAGCGATACAGAAGAGTTCAAGGGTTAGCAAATTTCGCATCTTGCAACTTGTAAAAAAACTAAGAGCTTAAGAACTAGTGATAGAGAGCGAAAGCTGGTAGGTTACTTGACCGAATGAGTAAATTGTAACGGGCTTGTGTAAAATTTAAAGTGTTATATCACTTTGTAAGTTCATTTCCCCGTTGTAACTCGAATCGGTCTTGACCCCGAGCAGTAATAAAATACACCTCGCTTTCTCCTGTTGACGTAGGTTGAAGTCACTCTCCGTCGAACCACGTAAACTATGTGATTTATTTATCTGCTTGCTAAGTTTACTTTTTCCAACTAACCAAACAAATTCACTGATGGGGAAAATTTATTCGATGGGTTAATTTTCCATATTATCCTTACAACGAATTAGAGAAGACAATATATTGACTGATAGTTTAATAATATCGGTCTAGTTTTTTTCTCTCTTCACTTGGTGAAATTTTCCGCATAAGATTATTCATAAGGAAAGGATACTTAAGGTTTTTCCAAGTATAGATTTGATACTTAACTATTTTTCCTTTATATAATTCTCTCTTCCTTTTCCATCTTAATAAAATTTATCAAAAAAAAAAAGGTATCACACGATATATAAGATAATGTCATATCATTTGCCACATGAATTGAATATAAATTTTATATTTCAACTTTATAAACCTATGTTTATAGTATCTCATTCTCATTATTTTCTTAAACATATAAATGAAAATGAAAAAGAAAAAATGGGTCTGTTGACGGCTGATTTTAGTCCCAGGGCAATATTGGAATATTATTCCCGAGACAATTCTCCCTCAATAGCGAATTTGTTTGGTTATGGGGGAACCAAAAGCAAATTTGGCATAAGACAGACAATTGCACCGATCAGCAAGGAGATTTAACGTGGTTCGACGGATCAGGTCCAACTTACGTCCACAGACACAAACAAAATGATATTTTATTACTGAGATATACTTCTCTGATATCTCTTATATTTACAAGCTTGATCGTAGTGATCTTCCTCTTGACACATACTCTACCCTTCTATTTATAATAGTACAGAAATCAGATTCATTCTTTTACAAGGGTTCCTAGTTGAGTCAATCTCTTTCTTCCACAAGGATTCCTAATTTCAAACTATCTTTACTCCTTTTGTCCTATTAAGACACTGATTTCATCAGTTCTCCCCCTGAAAGTAGGATAATTTGTCACCTTATCCGAGAAAATAGGATGCCCTATCTTCCTGAACACGCCTCGCTATCTGGTCGGTCTTCGTGAGGTCGGTCATGATAGTCTTTAGAACTGAAAATGCTTCTATTGATCTGATAATGCCTGGTCATCTGAGCCAAAGTGGTCGGTCATGATCTTCAAGTGTTCGGTCTCTACCCGTTGGTTTTATAATACTTATATGGTCGGGTCGGCTTTTTAATGATTTTGACCAAGAATAAAATTTACCCTCCTACTCCTGGCGTATTCCTTAAATAACATAGGATCTGAAAACACGATCAACAGGGTCCATAATGTTCTCTCTCACTAATATCCTTGTTCATTCTCTCTCCCAAAAAGAAAAAAGTCCCCGCATCTCCTTCTCAAAAAACAAAATAAAAAATGAAAATGAAAATAAAAATAAAAATAAATGTGGAGAAAGCAGGGTAAATTATTGACTAGCATGACCTACTAGCAAATGACTTTACAAGAGATTATATAAAATAATAACTATTGAGTGATTTTAAGTCAATGGTAGATGATTTTGTTTTTATTGAAGTTCATTTAATCCTCATATTATCTTAATATTAATTTATACCCTAAACTTGATTAAAATAAAAAAAGATTCTACTTACTTGTCAAGAGAGATTAATGAGCATCATATCCAGTAGTGTACATGAGAATTTATAAAAGGGAAATGCTTAGAGCACTCATTAAAAATCTATTTTAGTAAAATTTTCATGAGAAAAATGAAAAAGTAATTAAAATTTTAACAATTTTTTGCATGTGAAAACTTTCCAAAAATAGATCTTTAATACGTGTTCTTAAGGCACTCGTTAGCATGACCCTTTATAAAATATAATATATGGTATGACCTTGCCTAATTAGATTAATTTTGCATAATTTGTAATTAATGACCATGGATTTGAGGGTTGTGCCGACACTTACCCATGTTCATGGCCATTGTCTCTTGAAACTTATTATCATTTTGTCAACCGTCAAATTGCATCCACCAATAAATAATGGCCTTTTCTCCGAACTAATGAAAATACTACACGCTTGCTTCATGAAAGGGAATATTATCAAATTTTTTTAATTGATGGATAGTGTAAGTAAATTGTGTAAATATCGTTTTTCATGAAAAATATGAAATATTTGAAAATTATTTATTTTTTAAATTATTCATTTTCTACCTTTTATCGACACTATTAGTCCAAATTAACAGATTCAATCAAAAATAATATTTAAGAGAAATTTTTCCTTACCTATTTTTAAATTTCTCGTGAAAAACAATACTTATATTATTCATATGGTGGGAAAATGAAGCAAAACAATAGTTTAATTTCATTTTTGTAAAGAATATCACAATATGTGTGAGTTTGAAAAGTTAGTAGTAATATTTTTTTTTGAAATCGTTGAAAATCTCACCGTCAAACCACTCATTTCGGGTTTAAACGGAGCAGGTAAACCCTCTAGTTGTCCTAAACTCTTACAAGAAACGCACTTCATAAATTCGAATCCAGAATCTCAATGTGAGATTCTGAACCCTACACTACCAAGCAACGCCCCTTGGGGTTTACTAGTAACATATGTTAACCAATATGCAAACTTCTTCTATATAGACCCGGCCAAGGTTCCGGTTCGGAACCGGAACCTGACCGGTTCGGTTAGGGTTCTTACCCTGACCGAACCGGTTGGAACCGCTGGAACCGTTCGGTTCCAGCGGTTCCAACCGGAACCGTACGGTTCCGGTTGGAACCGGAAGTAAAAAAAAAAAAAAATTATTTTCTTGGAACCGTAAGGTTCCACAAGTAAATCTCAATTTTTTTAATTAATAATAATGACTTAATGAGGTTTAAAATTGTAATACTAAAACATGAATGTCCACATCCTTTTTATAATCAACTCTTGGTTATTGACTTCTTTATATAAGCGATGTGGGACACAATAGCCAAGTAACAAATATCCCACATCGCTTATATAAAGAAAGCACTAGCCAAGAGTTGGCTATAAAAGGATTATATGTTAAAAGAATTTTATAAAAAAAGGATTCTATAAAAATGATGTGATAGTATGAAAAAACATTACGATTATAGAATTTTTTTTATTTTTTAAAATTTATTATAAAAAAAAAAAAAAAAAAACCGGAAGTGGAACCGTAAACCGAACCGGAACCGACCGGTTCGGTTCCGGTTCGGTTTACGGTTCCGGTTCCACTTAAGTGTGGAACCGGGAACCGGCCGGTTCGGTTCGGTTCCGAACCGGAACCGAACCGGCGGCCAGGTCTACTTCTATAAGCGGCTTATGTAAGCGATGTTAGAATTATTAAATTTTTTTAATTACCAATTGAACCAATTAATACTTGCGAAACGAAGATTAATTCAAGCTTGTAGGTTATTTTAATAAAGATATAGTCATTAATGATACTTTAAACTCGAATTTAAAAAATAAATGAATAGTTAATTTTGCTTTTATGATTTTCATTAGGAAAATGTATCTATCAATTAGGTCAATAATTAAAGTAATACCCTATTTTCAAATACTTATTTTGTCGGTCATTGATGATTCTTTGTATTTTCAAGAATAAATTCATGAAATACATTGAAAAATTATATTTATTTTTGCAACAAAAAAAAAATGGAATCAAGTTGTTAATTATACCATGGTCCATATTTCTTTTAGGTTCCGTTTGATATACCTGGTAGTGTAGGGCTCAAGATCTGAACTTGAGGTACTGTGTTCGAATCTATGGAGTGCGTTTCCTGTAAGAATTTGGGACAGCCGATAGATTTTACTTGCTCCGCTTAAGCCCATAAGAGGTAATTTGATGGCGTAATTTCCAACGGTTCTAAGCAAAAAAAAAAAAAACCTAAAAATTCAGTATTGAGAAAATACTCATGATTACAAGTAGCATTGTTAAAAAGAAATATAAATAACTCTATACAATTTTTAGCTAATAGGCACAATATTTTAATGTCCTAAACTCTAAATTTTACATGAAAAGTTGTACTACCTATATAAATGTTGCTCATATTAGTTGAATTCTATGGTCCCATACATTCTCCATTTATGATCAATTATTGCTCATCGTTAAGTTACCTAAGGGCCTATATATATTTTTATATACATTTGTTTTTTTGGGAGTATTTATTATTATTATTATATGTTTCTTGTTTTCATCTTCTTCAAATCAATGGTCCCTAATGACGTGGGGAATTTTTTTTTTCTTTAATTTAATTCCATACAAATATTTCCACATCAAGATTTATACTCTTTTAGTTTCCTGTTCCCATTTTAATATCCTTTTTGTATTTTAAGTGTATTTTCTAAAATTTATTTAAAATTCTAAGTCTATGCAGTCATAAGTTATATTAAATTTTAAGGGTAATAGGAGAATTCATAAAATGAGTCCATTCTGATGAAGGATAAAAAAATATTGAAAAAATAATAATTAGATTTTGATCTTAAATTTGGGACATTAGTCAGCCGCATGTATTATCTATTCAAAATACCACTTATAGTTCTAAGATAATAAAACCAAATCCACATGGCCAAACATAATATCTTCGAAACCTAAGATCATTTTATATTTTGAGATCATTATTGAAGATTATAAAAAATAATACTCTTAGCCATTAATCACTTTTTTTAAAAAAAAATGAGAACTATAATCAAGTAGGCAAACCCAATATAAATCCATAAGTTGATACCATGGATGCAATGTAATTAAATTAGATTAATAATTAATTAAAATGACCAATTCATCTAATTAAAATTTAAAAAAAAAAAAATTATATATATATATACGTGGAAAAATTCGCCATTGAAAGTCGGTGAGAGAGACTTTGTCAAAGAAAGCCAAGGGGACCGTGGGTGGGACCCACTTCCTTAGGTTCCCGCGTTTCTCTTCACTTGGTGGGACCCACTCCCTCTTTTGCTTTCACAAATTTTTTCTACGCTTTGAAAATTCAAAATTCATTTGTAGTTTTGCCGTATGTGACCGAAGTAACCTTATTACATATTATCAAAGCATCTTTGTCTTATTATTTAATGGATTTTTCTTTTTAAATATCGGTTCCAATTTTTCATTATTGAGTGAATATGTTTTAATTTTTAAAAATTAAAAATTTATTAACAAACCATACTTTCATCACTTACTATACAAAAATCATACCTCTTAATTTGTTTCTTCTTAATTCTAAGATTTTAAGTTTTATTCAATTTTTTTATTCTTTTTTTAGTAATTTTTTTTTACTATATTTTTTTTTCATTTTACCCTTATAAAGCAAACCAAAAACAAAACAAAAAACAAAACAAAAAAAATAAAATAAAATAAAACTCTATTCACGTGAACAATAATTTATTTTTTTGGCTTTAAAAAAAATAAAAAAAAATAAAGGGGTGTGCAGGGGTGTGCAGGGCTAAATATTTGTTGAACCCCTTATCTCTAGGCAATACGTTTTGAAAGTACTTATTTTTATTTTAAATTCACATTAAATATTATTTTTTCTTTGGTTTATTGGTATGCAGATGAAACCACTTATAGTCATATTGTGACTGTGACTACGACTACGACTACAAAAATATATAATCAGCCACACACTTAATTAACAATAATTTTGTAACTATAGATAAAAAAAAAAATTACAACTACAAATGTGACTGCACTCAATGTGACTGAGGATTGATAATGTGACTGATGATCGATAATATGATTGAGGTCACAATTGTGATTGTGCTCAATGTGATAGAGGGTTGCCAATATGATTAAGGTCATAATTGTGACGGTGCTCAGTGTGACTGAGGGTCGGTAAAGTGACTGAATATAACTTAAATGATTAATGTTATTGAAGGTTGACAATATGACTAAGGTACCTAATGTGACTGAAGGTAAGTAATGTGACTAGTTATACATAACATAATTTTCAATCATAAATATGATCGACCTTATGTAAAAATGTGAAGTATACGCGACATAATAATTTTAGAGTTAATTTTGACCTTACGTAAGTTCGAATTTGAGAGATGATTATTACGTATATATGTCAAGTGTATCTATATTTTTACATATAGTGATTTGGAGTTCATATGAAGGATATATGAGTTGGAGTCCATATGAAGGATATATGAGTGTTTGAAAATAACCAGTTTGAAATCATTATTCTCTTATAAATATAAGAGTTATTTTTTACCATTGACAATGGTTCTTATTTTAAAACTTATGATTTGTAAATCGATAATATATAATTTTTTTTTCACAAAACACTTTATATTTTATAAGATATTTACGTTATAAAAATAAAATTGAAAAAAATTATTAATTTAAGTTTAGCTCCATTTCTCATTTAGTAATTTTACGATAATAGAAGTAAATGTAAATTTTTAATTTTGGTTTGTATTTAATAGGAAATTTTATATTCTAATTGTTTATTTTTAATAGAAGTTCAAAAAAATTAGTGAGAGAATATTTTGCAATATTTTATTACTTTAGATAATAAAAGGTGGAGAGTGGTGTAAGGTGTTGACGATTAATTTTCATTCCTGTGGCGATTTGGGAAAATCGATTCCTTTAACAAAACCTCCTCCAAGTAGTGAATTTATTTGGTTTATTGGAAACCAAAGCAAACTTGGCAGACAAATGAGAAAACACAAAGATAAGAATAGAGGACTTAACGTGGTTCGGCGTAATGGATCCAACCTACGTCCACGAATGTAAAAGAAGCAAAATCTTTTATTCGGAGCTCGGGTCAGACCGACCTGCTATATCTCTCTCGCTTAAGTTTTTTTCTCTCTTTTACAAGTTATGAGGATGTGTAAGAAAAATTAGCCAACACCTTATAATGAGTTCTTAACCCATTTATATAGTACGTCTAAACCCACTATTCTGCCAACTCATGGCGTCAACCACATTACCAAGTTATCATTGCGTAGGCTCTCTTTCCCAGTCACCCTGTAAATTGTAGCTTCGCCGCCTGACACAACTACTCTCTGCCATATTAACCTTATTAATTCACCCTATTTTGGTAACTGCTACACGCTCTGCCCATGTGTAAGCCTGGATCCCAACCACTTCTACCTACTTCGTCCTATCAACCGTTGGGATGCTCAAACTTCCGTTTAGGGTTTACATCATCTGTATAAAGAGCATAATGTTGCAACTCCGACCTACATCCCCGGGTAGGTATATCAAGTCAAGTGACGTCCTTCCTCGCATCTGCTACCAGGTCGGGTCGGTAGAAATGTCTTCACTTCCCTCACATTATCCTAAAAAATGGTCAAGCTAACATTAAGCTCCTCGACCGCTGTAGTTATGGGCATGTATAAACATTGAGAAATAGCTTCTCTTGATGAAAGTTTGAACTGTTATGATTTTATTTTGACTTGTATCTTCCAATGATCACCATCTTCGGGTGTATGTGACTGTGTCTCGGCGGGCTCTCGCGGAGTCTCATTTTCAGTGTTCTTCAAAGCTAAAATCGGCATCTTCAGGTCGGTCTTCAAATGTGGTCGAATCTGGACCTTGGGCCTGGATCCCCATCCTCGCAAGGACCTCAAGCCTCCATCTTGGTAAGCGAAATCCCTTTAATATCATTCTCCATATTTCGAATCTTATCGGGTTCGAAAATCACCATCAACATAAGATAACCATTAAAAATATTGATTAATTACTTATTCTCTGAGTTTTATTTAAAAAAACCTCAAAAATATTTATCTACATCATATAATAGATAAAAATAACCTTTTCAATTTTCTAAAGAAATTTAGGAGGATTAGGATTGTCCTTCGATTTCACAAAAATTAAAATTAAAATTAAATTATTTAAAAAAAAAAAAAAAAAAAGCCTTTAAAACATTATTAAAAAGTAAAGGGCAATTCTGTCAACACGGAGAAAGAAAGGGCCCCACAGAGTGGCAAATTGTAAATTACAAGAAGAGGACTCAAGTGAGCGGAAGTCATGTTTAAAATGACTTTAATTCGAAGGGACCAAAGGGATAAGACCGGCAAATGACCGGGTAACGGGTTTAGTCTCTATCTATGCAGATTTTAAAGCATTCAAATCACGTCAATCCAAAAGGGTCCCACTAATTGTACGGCCACGATGATCCATCTCCATAATTTGCGGAGGTTAATTAATTCTCAATATTTACCAAACTCTCTTTCATTAATTTTCCAAATATAAGTTGTATTTTTAATATCATAAATAATTAGAATAATTTATTTTTTAGTTATATTTTTATTAATATTAAATTATATTTTTATTAATTTAAGTTAATAAAATAAATAAATTATTTAAATTGACAATATTAAAAAAATTGGTTCGAACATTCCCAAACCATTTGAAATCGTTTTGAACCGTGTGAAAAATCGGAACCAGAATCAGGATTGAAACCGTGACCGAACTCGGGTTGGAATCGAAACTGGCGATTTATTGAACCATCTTTAAACCATTAAACGACGGTTCAGTTCAGGTTTAAGAATTTCTTAAACTGGAACTGACGGTTCAGGAATTAGAACTGATTGTTCGGGCATGACTATTTTTTTTTTTTTTGTTTAAAAAATTTTGTCTTGATTTTTTAGATTTTTTTAGGACGGTTGTAAATTACAGGGTCTCACTGTAGGCGGGTTTATTTTATCTGACGAAAAAATCGATAAAAATCTAATGAACTTCATAGTTCACATAAAGTAAGATATTTATGATATAAATTTATAATTCATAAAGTACGACTTCTGGATAATTAATTTTTATTAAAAATGATAAGGGCAGCATAATATGAATTCTAAAAGTTATTATCAAAATAGAAAAAAAAAAAAAAAAAAACTATTAAATAAACAGTTTAGACAAATTTGTACTAAACATTTTTAATTTTGTCAAATATTAGGTGGAATGGAAGTCGCTATTTTACGTTTCAATAACAATTTCAAACAATGCCCAAGTTCAAGATCAAATTTCTACTTTGTGAGTACTTTAATACATTTTTATTCTTACTAAAGTCATTTTTTATTACTTTTATTTACTAAAGTCATTATTTTTATTGGTTCAAATTTGACCATCTTTTAAGAAATTTGATTTAATGATGATTGATTTTAAAATTTTTTAAATTTAATTCAACTGTAAGTGAATTTGATTAAATTGTAAACGAAATGTTAGATAAAAATAACAATACAATTACACATGAATTTTAGGATCATTTGTAAATGAATCTACCCTATAGGGGAAAAAAAAAAAAAAAAAAAAAAAAAAAAAAAAAAAAAAAAAAAAAAAAACTTTGTAAAGTAGCATGCGTAGCCCCCTCTCATTGTCCTAGTACAAAATGACGCTATTATCCATCTTTTTTATATAAATTATTTTTTGATTTAATTATGAAAAGTCACTTATTTTATTTATAATTTAATTATTTAATCATATTTTTTTTTATTTTTTATCTCATTTATTTTTTCGTGTTTCTTTCTTCATTTATTTTTCTTTTAATTCTTTATTAATTTATATAACACTACTTATGTATAATAGAAAATATTATCTTTTATGTTAGTAATAATATTTCATTTGTGACTAAAACGATTATATGTATAGCTTGTGAATAAATATTTTTTTCAAATGACAAATCTCTTAAACAATCTTATTTTAACCTTGTTCAGATAATAGTACATGTAATAATACACAAAAAGAAATATATGAAAATATATAAAACACGAATTCTAATTTATATCGCCTCCAAAGTCTCATCTTGACTCACTTGGTGATATACACATTACTTCGTACTATAATATGATAAATAAAGTAGAAAAAATATAAATATAATAAATAAAAGATATAAAGAATATATAAAAAACTATATATTAAAAAATAATTAAATAAATGAATATAATTAATAAGATACCAATAATAATAAAAAATAAATTAACGAATAATTATATATATATGATTTTATAAGTGAAGGGATAATATTATAATTTTGGAGGGGATGAGGGCTGTCAGGAGAGGAAAAAGCAGCTCTCTTTGGCAAAACCCCAAGGGTTGCTTGACAAAAGCTTTGAGCGGGAGTGTTTTGCTTCCTCTCAGATTCAAGGATTCGAATTTTATTAGATAAATTTCCTTGAGGCCATGCCTATATTGTTGTTGACGGCTGATTTGGTCTCAGGGTAATATTGGAATATCACTCCCGAGAAAATCCTCCCTCAATAGTGAATTTGTTTGGTTATGGGGGACCAAAGGCAAATTTAGCGAAAAACAGATAAACACATCAAACAACAAGGGGATTTAACGTGGTTCGGTGGATTTGGATCCGACCTACGTCCACGGACACAAAAGGGATGGTACTTTTATTACTCAAACACTCTTCTCAAATCTCTACAAGTCAGAGCTTGAAGATTCAGATTACTCGTTTTGTTGGTGATCTTATGATTTTTTAGGATGCCTTTTACACATACTATGCTCTCCTATTTATAGTAATACAGAAATCAGACTCCTATTTGTATGAGAAATCCTATTTGAACTTAGTCTCTTCTTCTTGCAAGGATTCCCAGCCTGATGTTCCCTTCTCTTTTCTTCTTCCTTTTCGGATTCTGACTCCATCTCCTTGTGAAAGTAGGATAACTCGCTTATCTTATCCGTTAGAATAGAGTGTCGTCATCTTTAACGCGTCTCGCCGTCTGGTCGGTTTTTATGTGGTCGGTCATGACAGTCTTTTATGCTGAGAGTGTTCCTGCCGACCTTAAAGTGCTCGGTCATACGAACCAAGGTGGTCGGTCTTCACATGTTGTGGTCGGGTCGGTTTATGATGATCTCAACCAGCCAGGAATTTACCCTTCTGTCCTCGTCGTGCTGTCTTAAATGTTATAGTGCCTGAAAACACCATCAACATCTGTCCCCTAGTTCTCGGTTCCAACAAGCGTGCAAGTTGGTGCCGGGAACTACAAAAAGAAGGTGTTTCTGACTTGCTCTTGTTGGAGGTTGGTCTTGGGTCGAGAAATGCTTTCAAATAAGGATTATTATCATGAGAAATGCTACACTCGTTAGAAATCCATTTTAAGAAAATTTTCATGGGAAAAATGAAAAAATAATTACTATTTTGGCAATTTTTTGAATTCCCAATAAAAATGATGTGAAATTTTCCAAAAATAGATATTTAACTGAGGATGGCAATGGGTTTAAATTTTACTTCTTTTATCACTTTTTAATTAATAATCATTCAAATAAAATGTATGCTAAAAAAGGTCAAAAAATAGTATTGGTAATATATTTCAAAATTCAAATCTCAATTTGAACAACTTTTTGATACTGAAAAAAGCAAAAGCAACCTACTAAACAGGTAACCAGTCAAAATCATCACTGTAAAGTCAGGAACCAGATTATATTCCATTCCCATTTTGCCCCCCAACTCACCAAATTCATCTCTCTCCGTACGTACACTCTCACAAAACAGAACAGAAACCTCACTTACGAGTGTAAAGTTAGTTAAATACTTAAATCTCAGAAGAGCCCCTTTATTCCTTTTTTTTTTTTTTTTAAAGCTATCTGAAATTCAAAAATTCACACACAAAACGACGAAGTAAAAAGCGCGTGAAATAGTTATTATAAAGAGAGCAAATTAGATCAATCATCTTCTTCTTCTTCTTCCTCTTCTTCATTAACAGACTTCTGACAACTGCATAGGTTTATTTACTCTCCTCCGTATTCTTGCTGTATCTTTCTGCAAGTACTTGGATCTGATCTGATCATCTTTACGTAAGTTAAAGAAACGACAAAAATGGGGAGCAAATCATCAGCGGCAGCAGCGGCAGCAGCGACAACGAGCAGAGAGTGGAGACAGATCTACGCAATATACGGAATGGAGCAATGGCAGACTTTATTATTTCTCCTCTGTCACGCTATTCTCTTTTCGATTTCGTCGGTTCTGTTCCTCATCTACTTCGAGCCCGTCTGTTTCTTCTTCCACTCGTACCTTACCCTCGAAGCAGCCCGGTTTGCTGCCGGCTTCAGCGGCGCCGTTTTGGCCCTGTCGTCGCTGTGCTTGTTCTTCGCTGCCGGGAATTTCTTCTACTCCGCCGTGCCTCTGCACTACGACATGGCCCAGCGGATCGTCGGGTCTGTCAACGACTGGTCCACTGTGAAGACGGCGCTTGATATTGGCTGTGGTCGGGGGATTTTGCTTAATGCGGTGGCGACCCAGCTTAAGAAGACTGGTAGTTCGGGTCGGGTCGTCGGGTTGGACCGCTCTAAACGGACCTCGCTTTCCACTCTCCGAACCGCTAATATGGAAGGTAATTAACTAAATTATTTTTCATATAGCAAGCTGATCAATCATCATAACTCTATTTAAATTACTATAATATCAATTGTATTTTTATTTAAGAATTTGTTATAGGAGGATTAAATTATTTCATGTGTAATTTTTATAGTACCCTATTTTTTCTTTTCTCTGTAATTTGACATGGTGGCTATCAAATTTGTGATGGGTATTTTTTTTTTTTTTCCCATAAGAATCAGCATTATTCTGAACTTTTTGCTTTTGAAGCTTTGTGGTTTCCACTTTTATTAGTTTATCAAATATATAGAAATTCATCTTCAAGCATATACTCAAATTGGAATCCTATTCCTTTCCTTCTTTTGGTTTGATTTGATTTTTTTTTTTTTTTGATGTGGTAACATAGATGATTGATTGATGATTTAATCAATTAGAAATTAGAATTAAATGAAACAAATACTAACAAGGGAAAATGAACTTTTTTTTTTGCACATACCAGGTGTACAAGAATATGTCACATGCAGGGAAGGTGATGTTAGAAGTTTACCCTTCGGGGATAATTATTTTGATGTAGTGGTATCCGCTGTCTTCTTCCACACGGTAGGAAAGGAGTACGGCCCCCGGACAGTGGAAGCCGCGGCCGAGAGGATGAGGGTGTTGGGAGAGATGGTCAGGGTTTTGAAGCCCGGTGGGATCGGTGTCGCGTGGGATCTACTACACGTACCCGAGTATGTTCGACGATTACAGGATTTGAAGATGGAAGATATTAGAGTTTCCGAGCGAGTAACTGCCTTCATGGTTAGCAGCCACATTGTATCATTTCGGAAGCCTAGTCAGCATTATACGGAGCCAGGAGAAGTCCGGTTGGACTGGAGATGCTGATTTGGTAATATTTTAGAAAATGAATTTGGAAAAAGAAAAAAATAAAATTGTATACATATATATATATATATATATATATATATATAATTAGTTTTCTTTTTTATTTATAATTTGAAAGAGAAAATATCTGGGGAGACAAAGCCGATCCAGATGAATGAGATATAGATTATGATGTAATTTATGATCATATATGGTTATCAATTGAAGATTGATACCCAATTTCTTTCAGTTTTAGATTATTATACTTTATGAGTGAAATTGGTCTTTTGTAAACTATTGATATGTACATAACTTTATGAACTATCAGCTAATGAATTTTAAGCAAAATGAATTCATTTTGAAGTCATTTTCATTGATCTTTGATAGTGCTTGCTGCACAATATGATGAGAGAGATTGAATTAGGTTGTTAATTAAATTATCTTGTTGGCAAGTAACAGAAACTTTCAGTGCTGTTTTTTTTTTTTTTAATCAAATTGCTCTCAAATGACATGAAAATCTAAGTGATACTGGTAATTTATTATTCAAAAAAGAATTTTTTATTTTTTTTTTTTTTTTTTTTGTGGGTTGTTTTCTCATTGAAACAAATAAAAATAATGTGATCCAAGCT
>SKCR01039573.1:0-74458 GCA_019454045.1 Zanthoxylum bungeanum | reverse complement strand
TTTTTTTCGTCACTAGAATTCTGCATGTTGCTTATTTACGTATGATTCAATCAAGCGCATGGGCTTAGTAAGTGGAATGAAAGATCCCCTATGGGGAAGGGTTAAAGCCCTTTACCACGATGCTTCGCCGCGCCGGTTGATGTGTGTTCGGTTGAATGCAAGACACGTTCAATCGGGCATACTAGTTTGATATTATTGCTTTTAATTCTATGTATGCATGATTCAATCGAGCGCATGGGCTTAGTAAGTGGAATGAAAGATCCCCTACGGGGAGGGGGTTAAAGCCTTTACCACGATGCTTTGTCGCGCTGGTCGATGTGTGTTCGGTTGAATGCAAGATACGTTCAATCGGGCATACTAAGTTTTATATTATTGCTTTTAATTCTCTGTATGCGTGATTCAATCGAGCGCATGGGCTTAGTAAGTGCAATGAAAGATCCCCTATGGGGAGGGGATTAAAGCCCTTTACCACGATGCTTTGCCGCGCCGGTTGATGTGTGTTCGGTTGAATGCAAGATACGTTTAATCGGACATACTGAGCTTGACATTATTGTCTTTATTCTTTATGTTTCATGCATCAGGTCTGGTTCCGTTCGAACGTGTTCTTGAACGCTACACGAACGCGAACCTTCTGTTTACCGTTCGAACGCGTTCTCGAACGCTACGCGAACGCACACGCATTTTCTTAGTCTCATAATGCATCAAGTATGGTTCCGTTCGAACGCGTTCTCGAACGCTATACGAACGCGAACCTTCTGTTTACCATTCGAACGCATTCTCGAACGCTACGTGAACGCACACGCACTTTCTTATTCTTATCATGCATCAGATCTGGTTCCGTTTGAATGCGTTCTCGAACACTACACGAACGCAAACCTTTTGTTTATCGTTCGAACGCGTTTTCAAACGCTACGCGAACGCGCACCCACTGAACTGAGTCCTTTTCATTAGATTTCTTACATAGTTTTCCTAGTAGCTATCCCCCACATGTATGAATACAATGTGTTTAATGTATTACAATTCGTATACTTATGTCATGATAACATTTGAGTATTATTTCTTGTGGTATATCGGAGGGAAGCCCAGACATAAATTCCGTAGCCGATTCTGAATGGACGGTAGTACGGTCTGTACTTGGGATACAATTCCACGTACCACTTGAGAAGGTGCTCACATGTGTGCTTGTATGGTTAGTATGTGTGCTTGTGTTTTCTTGAATATAATATGCCAATGAAGTTGTATGTTTGTCGCTCCTTTGATGTACTTCCAAGGATGCAATCTTAGATGTGAAATATATATGTAAGTTTTATTTTGTACATGTGAATTTAGAAGCATGATACTCTTGGAAATAAGTGCTACTTAAGCCTGATTAAATTGTTACATAAATCCTTTCATTACAAGTGGCATGAGTAAGGGACCATTCCGAACCCAACGGTTTGAGGTCTTCCCTTGCGAGGGGTGAGTGCGGCCTTAAATCTCATTTTCCCGGTTCACACCGGGTGGTGACTCCTTTATTCTTCGGTTTAGTCCCCCGTGGCTACTCCGTACTCCTGACCAGGCCGCGAGCCCGGGACAGCATGCGTCGCCTAGTTCCTGTGTTCCCACACCTAAGCCTGGAGTTAAGCAAATAAGTGGAACATGATATTTGGAATATTCATGTAATGATAACTTAGTGCTTAATCCACTATACTTGTCATATAGACTCCTTAATTTCTTTATCAGAACTAAGGATTAGATTCTTAAAGTATGATATTGAAATTGAAAGATATTCAAAGATTAGATCTTAGAAATACTTTTAAAATTGCAATAAATAATTCATGGAGAATTAATGACTATTCTCAAGGAGACAAAGTCAAAGTTTGCAATTAGACAAGTAGCGTAAGGCGCACCTTACTTCAATATTCTAGAAACCCGAGGCTTGGCCAAAAGCTACTGGAATGTTGAAAATGGCAAAGGCAAAATCATTATAATCTTCTAGGAAGATAAAAGGACATATCCCAAGAAGGAATTGAAGACGAGCAAGGCTCTAACTTCAAAAATGATTGTCATAATTATGTTCACAGCTAGTATTAAAATTAGATTTTAGATACTTAGTGTGATACATAAAATATATATTGATGTTCAGAATCTGTTTTGAACAGGATATTAACTTCAATTGAGATTTATCTGCGAATTGGAAACGGGACGAAAGTCGCTGTTTTAACCGTAGATACCTAAGTTTAGGAACTACTTAGATGTGGCATAGTTGTCAGGGACACTATTAAACAAGAATTGTATATCCACACTTTCGAAGAGTGGGTACTAGGACTAATTTGATTCTATTCAAATAAAGTCTACGAATCTAGTTTATTGGGCAAATTGCCTAAAACACTATTTACTTGGTAAAAATGCTAGTGCCACCGATCTGTTAGCCCTACTTCATAGTGAAGCAATTGGGCTCATGTCTAGCTAGCCTAGATGTGGATATGAATATTTCGTGACCTGTACGGATGTGGCATCGCGTTATGGTTATGTGTTTCTTTTGAAACTCAAAACGGAAACTTTTAAGTTTCGACACGAAATAGACAAACAGATCGGCAATAGTATTAAACTGTCACGGTAAGACCGTAATGGAAAATACTTAAGCAATAAGTTTCTCGTATACTTGAAAGAGTATAGTATTCTTTCAATGAGGACTCCTTCCGGAACACGTCAGTTTGACGGTGTGTCCGAATGGATTAACCGAATTTTGTTAGACATGATAAGGTTAATCACGAGTCACTCTGAGCAACCATTTCCTTCAACGGATAAGATTTAACCAGTGCATAACTTATTTTGAATAAGGTTCCATAAAATGTCTGTTTGACAGATAACATATTAGATATGAACGGGAAAAGAAACCGGGTTTCACATTCCTGTTAGATTTGGGATGCTAGGCATACGTTTGGATGATACCAAACAAGAATCCAATTGGAAACTAGAGAACAATTAGATTGTTGCTCACCATGCGGTTTCCTAAGAGGAATACCGATATGCAGTGGTAAGTGGGAGGATAGTATAACTCGATGAAAATCGGAGTAATACTGTTCAAGGCACTGAATCTTAATGGAACATAAATAGTTCATCAATGATGAAACTATACCATTAATCTTCGAATACACAAGAACCGCGTAGGTCGGAGAGAGTCAGAAAACAACCTGGGGTATGGGTTTCTGATCTCACCTCATAAAGATGTCCATCTTATTAAGGAATACCAACTAACTATGTATGTGGAAGTGATACAAGGTATCGACTCCCTATTATGGCAAAGTGCCATATAATCCGAAATGGATTCCATGTATATCAACCAGTTTTGATACTAGTTGATGTACCAAAAGGCATTGTGCCTATTGGTACTATATAAGTCTTCAAGGAAGACATACATGGATGGCAACATACCAACGTATAAAGCCAGACTTTTAACGGAAATGTATCGTTATCAACATTGTGTTGACTACGATTCAACCTTTTACCTGTCGCCACGGTAAATCCATTTGATAATGCTTGCTAATGCTACATGTTTCATTTATGAAATATGACAGCTTTATGGGAAAATCACTTTCCTGAAAAGGAACCTTTTGGAGGATGTTTACAACATCCTGTCGGTTTTGACGTAACTAGCCAACAAGGTTTGCGGGTTATTTGATCCATGTTTGGATTGAAGCAAGCATTAAGTTCTTGGAATTATCGTTTTGATGTAATCATAATGATTTATGATTTAATTCAAAACGAAATGATTCTTATGTAAATAAGAGGGTTAGTGGGAGTGCACTGACAGTGATTGTCCTATAAAATAATGATAATATGTCATTTCTTGGAAATGATATTCCCATAAAATAAATATCGGCGAAAGCTTGGCTTTCGAAATACTCTCCGTGAAATCATACATTGAAAAATGTACGAGACCTGGTGTCTCATACGCTTTGAGCATATGGATTCACAAACAGGCCAATCCGAGTGAAAGTCACTGGATTGATGTTAAGAACATTCGTTAGTATCTTAGAGAACTAAGGATGCTGTCTTAGTCTATGGAGAAGGAGAACTTGAAGTGACTAGGGTCACTGTAGCAAGTTTCCAATAACCGATAAAGACGACTAAAAGTCACAAACGGTACTATACAATTTGAATAACGGTACAGTGAGCTAGAAATCTTCCAAGCAAGATACTGTTACCGAATAAAAAACAAATGCGGGTTAATTGCAGCAGCTGAGGCAGAAATAGAAGCCATCTGGGTCAATAACAAATCTAATTAGATTAGATATAGTTCTGTTAGCAGCTGAGCTAGGCGTCAGCACAAACTAAAGAATTAATGGTCTCATCAACGATCCAGATATATACTTCGACTATTCATCTGATTCGTTCGGATCATACATCGTGGCGATGTGATGATCGAATAAATCACATTAGACGATAATCATGAAAATCTGCTGATGAAAGCTTTTCTCAGCAATTTGATCCAACCGTACATAGTTCGGGTGTCAGAGACTCGAGTGACTGGCTATAGGCCAAGTGGGAGATTGTTGGACAATTATGACCCATAGCGTCACTATTTGTACAGATCATGGTGTTGTTGTACAAATTAACTATGTGATAAATGAGATTGCACTCTTATCATTTGTGATTAGATCACCTAGATATATAAATGATGAGAGGTCCCTATGATTTGTTCCTGGACGGAGAATGATGTGAGACAGTATCAGTCCATGAATGATAAATCATTAAATATCCCTAGTCAGAGTATTATCGAGATTGGACATCGATAAATACGAAAAAGACTAGTATTACACTTCTGCGCATTTGTGAGGGCACAACGACATAGTTCTCATATATTTGGGTATAGGATACTCATGCAAGTGTAATAGAAGGTTGTGTTTTACCGATGGTACGGGAAACAGCTTCGCTCTGGATAGACCCCCCGCGGAATCCCATTGGTAGTATGACTATGTGTCTATGAGAGTCTGTAATTAGGGTAGGTGTATTTGGTCTTAACCTGAGACTTGCACCGCTAATACATACGACAATCAATATACTTTAGTTGAGGTGGTCCAGGGCTTTAACCGGTTCTGTGTATGCCAATGCTGGGTATATTGAGAATCGTAGTGTGTTGGGTGTGATGTCAAGACGGAAGTGTCACTCCAGTCATATGGAGATGATGGTCACGTAGGATACGGAACTCGTTCTCTTAAATGCTCGAGCTATCGGGGTATTATGACTAGGTCATGTATATCCGATTAGAGAGACTAGTTACCAGACATCCGATATGTGCTTCGTACGGGGCATACACAATTCCATCCAGCCTCAGGCCTAGCACGTGAACATTCGATACTGGACAGAAATACGCAATACTTCGGTATACTACGCTTGATATAGATCACATATTCCTATAAGGATATTTCTGGAGAATTGGGTAGGCATGACGCCTTGCTAGAAGCCAACCTTGTCTTGTAAATCGGTATAAACGTAGTACGAGGTACTTACGTGTTCGGATAGTCCGACGACCGTATTTACTGCCAACATATCCGGGGATCTCATGGGTCGCTTCCCGAAGATTCACCGATGACGTATAACTCGCACTTTATTAATCTGGGATTAATTAGAAGAGAGAGAAAATTAATCTGGGATTAATTAGAAGAGAGAGAAAATTAATCTGAGATTAATTACAGAGATATTTTATCTGGGATAAAATATTAATTAAAGAGAGAGAACGATTAATTTGAATTAATCGATAAAATAATATATTCGATATATTATACGAAATTGGATTTCGACGCGGAATTAAAATTAGATTTTAATTCGGGTGAACGAATTGATTTAGAATTAATTCGTTAGCAACGTGAATAGTGATTTTGCTAGGCGTAATCATTTAATTACGACGCAACAGAATATTCGTTAATTTGGAATTAGCGAACCCGAGCCCGGGATTATTTGCGAGCGCATTCGCATTTCTAATTCGAGTGCGGCACGAAAGTCAAATCAAGCATCAAATCGCTAGTCACATCAAGCATCAAATCAATGTCACTTTGAGTGATGTGACAAGTTGTCACTTGATTTGAGTGATTGATGTAGTAGTTGAAAAGCAACTTTTGCTTTTTGCTTTTTGCTTTTTGACTTTAGCATTTAAGGAAAAGTAAAATACATGGTAATGGTTTTTAATTTTGGAAAATATAAAAACTTATTACTTTTATTTTCTTTTTACCTTTCTCTCTCTCTCCCAATCAATTTCAATGAAACCCTTTTTCCTCATCTTTCTCTCTTCTCCCTCTCACGCTTGGAGCCGAATTCTTCCCCAAAATTCTGGTTAGACCGAATATGAAGAAGAAGGAGAAGTGCTAGCACACACATGAGTTTATACTATGGTGATAGGGAAACTAATACATGAGCATGAAACCATTTTGGAGCTTGAAGCTTGGAGCTTCAATAGAGGTCTTCAATGGCCGATTTTGGAGGAGCCAAAACAGAACAATAACGTGCAGTCCAGCAGTTCAAAGAGGCCAAAACCGAGCTTCATGGAGGAGGCCAAGTGGTTTTGTTCTTCGCATCTCAAACCGTTCAATGTGAGTAATATTTCCGTCTTATTCCTTTGATGTATTCATGCGAATTTCTTGCTTGATTTCATGATCTTGGGACCTAATTAGAAACCAACAGCAGGTTGGCCGTGTATGTGATGGTGTCAGAGCATCCGCCCGTGCAGCTGACCATTGTGGATGCTGGTTTTCGCCCAAGGTCCACAATTGAGAATTTGTAGTATGGGGCACTTGCGATCCTGCAAAACAAAGATAGAATAAGCGGGGAGTACTACTTCCACCGGTGTGGTGGGTGCCGTAGGCACTCCGACGCTCAAGTCAGTAGTGAAGACGAGCTGTAAATAAGTGAAGAGCAAGACTTGATGTTACCTTGATTTCTATTGATTGTCGTGAGGGTGATGCCGATGTTTAGAGAGTAAGAAGTTTAGAGAGCTCAAGTATGAGAGCTTAGACCTCTGTTGGAAAAACTCTGCCCTCTTCTCGTGGATTACCATTTCTATTTATATGTTATTGGGAGGTTTAATACATTAATTATTTGTCCGTTGGGTGCTGGAAATGGCTGGTCCATGAAGAGAGGGAGTTGTGAGTTCAAGCATTTCGTGGGTTGGCAACTGATGAGTTATGAGGCAATTTGGGTCAGTCATTTTCTTGGGTATGGGCTTGTGACTAGCTTTCAAATGTGCCTTCTTTGAGAGCTTTGGGTTCTTTAGGCTAGTGGGTGATGAATGTTGGGCCTCTCTTAGTGCGTAGGCATATGAAGGTAATTGGGGGCCCAAGTCTATTCTGGGTATTGTTTGGAGGGATTGGGCTATTACTGATATAGGACCTGAAGCGAAAAGTCAAAAATGCCATTGGCCTAAATTTGGCCCGTACAACCATATTGCCAAGTCCTTGGCCATTTTCATAGTAGGGGTTGGACATTGCCAATGCCTACAGGTCGGGGTCAAGCCAAATTTGCGATCGTGGCAATTTATTACTTTACCAAGTGGGTAGAGACTGAGCCATTGTCCACAATAACTGAGAAGAAAGCAACAGATTTTGTCAAAAAGAATGTTGTATATCGGTTCGGGATTCCCTAGGCTATCGTTACGGATGACGGGGACCAGTTCAATAGTAAGGGCTTCAGGAAACTATGTGAGGACCTCCAGATTTCTTTGAGATTTACCTCACCTACTCATCCGAAGTCTAACGGACAAGTAGAAGCAGCCAACAAAATCATTAAGAATAATTTAAAAGTGAGGCTCGGGTATTGTAAGGGTCTGTGGGTCGAGGAGTTGTCGGAGATTTTATGGGCACATCAGACAACCTACAAGAACTCTACATGGGAAACCCTTTTTTCTTTGGCTTACGGATTTTAAGCGGCCATCCCTTCAGAGATCGGAATGTCTTCCCACCGCGTGCAACAATTTGAAGAATGGCATAATGAAGAACTCATCAAACACCAACTTGATCTGATAGAAGAAAAGGAGAGAATCGTTGCTCAAGATGGCATGTATCAACAGAGGGTTGCACATTTCTACAACAAGAGGGTTCAAGAATGCTTCTTCCGCCTTGGAGACTTAGTCCTCAGACGTGTTACTTTGAATACAAGGAAGCCCGATGAGGGTTCATTGGGTGCCAAGTGGGAAGGACATTGCAGAGTTACTGAAGTCAACAGGCCGGGTACCTATCATCTGGAGCAATTAGATGATACTGACTCAAAAATCCTTTGAATGCTGAGATGTTGAGGGAATATTTTCAATAGAGCCTCTCTTAGAATGACCCTCAAAAAGTTGTAAGATGGGTGGTAGATCCCCTGTATATGAATAAGCAAGTGGAGAAATATCGTTAAAAGTCTCCATCTAGGATTGAATTGTTAAATGAAATGCAATGTTAGAAGTTGGAGATTGATGGGGTTTTTACCCATCAGTGCTGGTTGAACAAGTTTCTCCTAGATAAATTGTGGTTGTTGTTTAACCTACCAGTCTTCTAGTTATCCAAAGAACTTGGTTCCAAACGACATCGTTAAGAATTGTCCAGAGATGCGGAGGAAATGCTTTTAATAGTTTTTCTTAAAATGACCCTCAAAGAGTTGTAAGAGAAGCATTAAATCCTCTGAATATGAATAAGGCTTTCCCCTTTTAAATAAAAGGCTTGTTAATATATTTTCGTTTAATATTTAAACGGGAAAGAAATGTTTAATATTCTTGTGAAATAATCGTGATCGGATTACATGAAGTGGTGCAAGACATGTGGGAAAAGCTCGCACCCCCGTGGCATGCCAATCCGAGGTGTAATTATCAAACCCCCGGACTGGAACGTTAATATCTAATGACTTGTATCTTTGAGGAATTTTAACGTAAAGACTTGCGTGGCGTTTGGCGCCTCGTGTATCCATAGCACGACCGACGAAAGAGTCGCGTGACGTTTGGTGCCTCAAGGTAATCATAACACGTATGGATAGAGAACGATTGTGGTACTACGGTACCTCCGGGTTTACATAGCGTAAGGATGGATAATTCCCCCACGGCATTTTCCGTCCAGTGTTGAAGGTGCATAGCACGGGGAAAGCCCACGAGCCTCCATAGCATTTGCAGCATTGGGATTTGCCTAGTACAAGGAGGGAGAATACCCTCGTGGCGTTGGACATCCTATTTCGAATCTATAAAAGCATAGCCAAGGTCCTAAGTGGCTTTTGCAGACCCGGGGCTTGCCTAGCATGGGAAAAATTCTCATGTCGTTGGCCATCCCCTCGAATCATAGTTCAGTTCTTCGAGACATTGGACTGTAAGGTTCAAAATTATTATTTTGGGTAACATGGAGCAGGAAGTTGTCTCAGATGGCCTCTTTGTTTATTTTCGGGTCAGTTCGAAGTATGTGATATGTCACCCCGTTGTACGTGTCTTGTTTTTATCTTGGTTTTTTTTTATGGGTGACTTGGTGTGGGACACCATTACATGTCTCCATAGAGATTGCCCAAGATTGAATATCTTCCTTCATGGCTAAGTCTTGGTAAGAAATAAGATGGCTAAGGGCTGTATTCGTTCCACCGAGGCCATATTTGATGCCATAAGGGGCTGCATTCGTTCCGTCGAGGCCATATTTAATGGCATAAGGAGGGAACATTACCTTATGGCCAAGTTATAAGATGACTCGGGGCTGTATTCTTTCTACCGAGGCCTTTCTATATTTATCGACATGGGTTTGGAGTTTCTCCCTCATGACCATAGTTGATTGGCACAAAGATGGAACATTCCCTTGTGGCCAAGTTATAATGATAGCTCGAGGCTGCATTTTGAGGAGCGAAAAATATATCAATATTTACCACCTCTTTGACCTAATATTTTGTATTGTTTCTCGAGTTTGATGAATGTTTTGATGTATTTTTATTTATTTTGCAGATAAAAATAATATTGGGACTCAATGGAATCAACTCGGGTATAAAACGATGAAAAAATAGACAAAAAGAGCAAAAATGGAATTTTACTGCGCGTTGCGACGCGCAACCTTCTCTGCATCGCGACGCGAATCAATAATGCAGCCTTCCGACACGCGTCTTCAACTGTAGCATGCGTCGTGATGCCAAAGCCTTCACGCGTCACGACACAGACACAATAATTTAGTTTTCCGATAGGACCCATTGTTCTTCTTTGAAAGTTCGACATCTGACTTTCTTATTGAAGTGTTTGGCCATCCTTTACCGGTAGACAGCAAGTCGTATCAAGGTATGTTACTTTATCTCGTCAGTGGTGTCGAGGCTTTGATTCATGAGCTGCCTGTTGGATTCCTCTTCGTGCCATTGGTAGCATGGGGATGTGATGCTTTCTTCGACATGAATGACTTCTTCGGTTCCAAAGGGTAGTGAAAAATGGGTCTCACTAGTCGACAAATGAACTATCGTTAGATAAGACCATAGTACTCCATGAAGCTCGTCTGCCCATGCCCTCTTAGCTTTCTCCAGTCGCTTCTTCAGTGAGTTGATGATGGTCTTGTTGGAAGACTCAGTCTGTTCGTTAGCTTATTGGAAGCGTAGAGTCAAGAAACTGAGTAGATTCCCCAAATTCTACAAAAGTCTTGGAAGCGGTGGCTGATGAATTGGGAGCCATTATCAGTCACTATTTCACTTGGTAGCCCAAATTGACAGATGATGTTCTTCCAAATGAAGGTGTGGACTTCTCGCTCTTTTATTCTAGCAAAGGCCTCAGATTTAATCTACTTGGAATAGTAATTTATGAGCACGAACATGTAGACTCGCTGGTATGGGGCTGTTGGGAGCTTGCCTAAGATATCCATACCTCACTTAATGAATTTCTAAATGGATAGAATGAGGCCGAGTCTCTCTTGTGGCAAGTGTGAGACTGGGGTGAACCTCTGAGATTTATTACATCTGCGAGCAAAGTCTAATGTGTTGGCTCACATGGAAGACCAATAAAATCCTATCGTGTATGATCAAAATGCCAAACTTCTTCTTCCCAAATGGTTTCAACATTCTCCTTTGTACAACTCACCTAGCACGTATTGGGCTTCCTCAGCGGTAACACACTTGAGGTAAGGCCCATAACAGGATCTTTTCAAAAGCTTGTCATCATATAAGGTGAACCTCACTTCTTGGCGTTGGATCTTCCGAGCTTCGACCTTATTATCTGGGAGTGTTCTGTCTTTCAGATACTTGACTAGTGGAGTCATCCAACTATCCAAGTGTTGGATAAAAAGACCGAGGCGACATTTATGGTATCTTCTTTCCAGATGGTTGGCCACTGCAAGTAAACCACTGAAAGATTAGGGCTTTTCCTCATGCATAGTCAAATCGAGAGTGGCTAGGGCATTTATATGAGAGTTCTCGACTCTAGGAACCTGTGAGATTATAAACTCCTTAAATGTCATATGTAGCTCCTTTACCTTTTGTAAATAGAAGGCTATTTGTGAGTTTCTTTCTTGATACGACTCTTCGAGTTGGTTGACGATGAGTTGGGAGTCTGACTAAACCTTGATTTTTTTGACTCCAAGGTCTTTGGCCAAGTTTAGTCCAGTAATTAGTACTCTATACTCAGCTACGTTATTTATGACTTTGAAGCCACACATCACTGCTTGCAAGCGTATCTCATTCGGGTGTGGTGAGTACGAGTCCAAGTTTGCACCCCCTTTTATTGCTTGACCCATCCACTACAACTTTCCAAGTGACTATCGAGTGGACACATTGGATCTCCATATCGGCTTGCACTTGTAGACTGAGAGAAATGTCAGTCATAAAGTCTACTAGTGTCTGAGATTTGATTGTGGTTCGAGGCTGGTAAGTTATATCATGTTCGCCTAGCTCTATTGCCCACTTGACTAGTCTCCCGGAGAGCTCGAGTCTGTGGAGTATGTTCCTCATGGGATATATGGTGTAGACTGTGATTGGATGCCCTTGGAAGTATGAATGTAGCTTCTGAGTTGCCTTTATTAGGGCCAATACCAATTTCTTTATTTGTGTGTAGCGTGTCTCTACATCAAGCAATGTCATGCTCACATAGTAGACTAATAGTTGTGTCATATTATCTTCTCGTACTAGGATTGCACTGACTACGCATTCGGACACTTCCAAGTAGATATAGATCTGTTCCCCATCGACAGGCTTGGAGAGGAGTGGTGGAGTGGTTAAGTATTTCTTGAGTTGTTCCAAGGCTTCCATGAGTTCCATTTGAAGTCCTTTGTTTTTTTAGATCAGAGAAGAACAATAAACATTTTTCAGTAGACTTCGAGATAAATTTGTTCAGAGAGGCCACCCTATATGCCAGTCGCATGATTTCTTAATGGAATGTGGGGGAGAGAATGTTATGGATTGACTTGATCTGATCCGGGTTTGCCTCTATTCCTCGTTGAGTGACCATGTAGGTTAGGAACTTTCCCGATGAAATGCCAAAACATACTTTTTAGGATTTAGCTTCATGCCATACCTCTTCATAATGTCAAACACCTATCTCAAATGCTCTAGGTGTTGCTCAGTCCTTAATGACTTCACCAACATATCATCAATATACACCTTCATTGTCTTCCCTATATGCTGGGAGAACATCTTGTTGACAAGACATTGGTATGTAGCTCCGGTATTTTTAAGTCTAAAAAGCATTACTTTATAGTAATAGATTCCTTTGTTGGTGATGAAGGTCATTTTTTCATAATCGTTTGGGTGCAGAATGATGTAGTTGTAGCTTGAGTATGCGTCCATGAAGCTCAGAAACTCATGCCATGATGTAGCATCAACCATCGAATCAATGTGGGCCAAGGGTAATGAATATTTTGGGCATGCCTTGTTCAGATCCATGAAATCAATGCAGAATCACCATTTCTCATTTTTCTTTCGAACCACCAAGACGTTGGCTAGCCATTCGGGATACTGGACTTCTTTGATGGATCAATTATCTAAATTCTTATGGACTTTTTCGTCGATGATTTGGTTCCTCTATGGGGTAAATTTTCTTCTTTTCTATTACATTGGAGGGTAGTCTAGATCCACGTGGAGTTCGTGGGTTATCATCTTGGGGTCGATCCCTGTCATATCTTCATGTGACCACGCAAAGCGGTCTTGTCGCTCCATGAGGAAGTTAACCAGCTATGTGCGTAGCTTGGGCTCAAGTTGGGCCATAATCTAAGCTTTGTGGTCTGCAAGCTGGGGGTGGATCTGGACCTCGTCAAGTTTTTTGATGTTGGGCTGATCTGGCCCAGCTCGTCGAGGCCCGTTCTGTAATTGCTATGGTGAAGCAGGTTTGGCCTCAAGCTCATTTGGTAGTAACACCTTGAGGCCTATTGATCTCCACTAATCTCTTATACTCCCCACATGGTGGGAAACTTCAGCACTTGATGAAAGGTTGATGATATTGCTTTTTCATGAATCCACAGGCTGCAGACGATCAAGGTTTAGGCTGAAGGGCAATCCAAGACTAGAAACATCATCATCTTATTGAACTCTCCAGTGTCTACTGAGAGTAAGATCTCTCCCAATGTCTGTTAGAGTCGTGGTGAAGATTATGTTGGTTGATGAATCGATGTCTACTAGCACTCGCTTGTTCATAAAATTGGCTACTTGCAAGGAGATCACTAGGGTGTCGTGGTGGGGGTTTGTAAGGCCTGAACTTCTATCATCGATGAATTCGATGGTCCAGTTGGTAAACGCATCCTCATATGAATTTTTAAGCTGGGATGTTCATGTCGCGGCCTCCCTCACGTGTCGATTGGCGGCTGAGTAAGAGACGTCGCTGATTTATGATCCACCAGACATAAGGTTCACTGTGTTGTCTTCTCGGTCACCTCTCTCATCCTTTCGGGCCAATGCAGCCTTGTTTTTCTCAGTAAGCATGTCATCAAGATTCCTTCTGTTCAGTAGCTTCAGGACTTCTAATCTTAAAGTGATGCAATCGGTTGTCTGGTGCTCGTATTCCTGTGGAACTCGCAACATTTGCTCATGTTTTTCTTAGAAGACCCGTCCCTAGGGCGCGTCGACCATCTTACTTCGTTTCTTATTTTTTGAACACTTAAACCAATTCCCCAGGAGACACAATAAAGTTGAAGTCTGGGAGTATTGGCATGTTGGGTGAGGACTAGCTTCGAACATCGTAGGATGAGGGTTTGCATTAGTAATCCCGATTGAGCAGTTGATGCTCCCAAGTCTGCGGGATCCTCTTGTCAATTGGTAAACAGGCCCTATCATAGTAGTCCTTGGGCCGCTTGGGGGGATTCTGGACTTTCTTTCTATGGAGGCTGGCGGAGCTGTCACACTTCATGTGTCTCTTATCTTCCTCTTACTGAATCTCAATCTGAGCCCGGACCAGAGCCTAGTTCATAGTGTAGCACCCAAAATTTTTCAACTCCTTGTAGAGTCCACTATCGGTGAGTAAATCATTATTGAAGGCTTCTACAACCATCGACTAGTGGAGATTCGGTATTGATATCCTCTCATTGTTGAAATGAGCCACATAGCTTCATAAAGATTCTCCTTTTTGTTGTTGGATCACATTGAGGTCGCAGTGGTCTTTTTAAAATTGTAAGAGCTTGGAAAATATTCCACAAACTTGTCTACCAACTCTTGGTATGATCCAAAAGACCGGTATAAGGGGTTGATAAACCAAGTGAAGAATGAGCCTACTAGCATCTCTCTAAATCCCCTACACATTCCAGCCTCTCATTGGTGTGGCGCAAGGGCTGTAGACATCGTCTTATATTTGTAGTGGATGACGTGGTCGTCTAGGTCCATGGATCCATCATATAACCTCATGTTTGGAGGGCTTAAATTCCGTGGAAGCTCTACGAAACTGATGATCTCCAAGAAATGAGTGTTCGAAATCATCATGGCCCGACTCTTCCTAACTGGTAGCCTCACTCCGGGTAGGCTTGAAAGAATCACCTATTTGAACTCTTCCATCCCATTTCGTATGCTGGAGGTGACTAGTTGTGTTGGGTCCATCGAAGGGAAATCATTGGTAGTCTGATGGCTCCGAGGGTGGACTTTCGGAGGCGGGTTTTCATCAGCCACGTCGTTGAATGTGTCCAAGAGGTCAGTTTGAATGAAAGGTCTACTGAGGTGACCTTGGGGTCGTCGCCGCTGAGAAGTCGAGGCCATTATTTCCAATTGCCTCTAGAGGTTGGTGTTGGTGCTCTGCACTGTGAGGTTTTCTTCCTACAACGCTCGTATGCATTCTTAAAGGGCAGCCAATCGAGCAGACACGGAGTCTGGGGTGTTTTCACTGTCAAAAACCATGAGTGGTATGGAAAACATAGACTGTGAGATCTTTGCTTGCTATTAATCATCAGGGCCCCACTGTGGGTGCCAAATTATAGACGTTGAATTTCACCTTCGGTGTAAAATCAAGAATTTATATGATGGGGCACTAGCGATCCTGCAAAACAAAAGCAAGTGGGTATGGAGTAACTACTCACCAGTATGGTGGATATCATAGGCAATCCGACGCTCAAGTCAGTGATGATGACAATCGAAAAATGAAGGGAAGAGCAAGGCAAAAGGTTACCTTTGATCATCAAAGATTGTCGTGAGGGTGGTAGACTGGTGTTTAAGGAGTAAAGCTTCCATGATCCAACCCCTTAGACCCTCTCTCCTTTTATATGCAATGAAGTAGCCTTCAAGTCGAATTAGGAATCCTTGGAAGAGTCGTATTCCAAGCCTATTTAGGAAATAGTAGTTAAATCATGGTTGAATTATGAATGCTTAGATATTCAAGGTTAGGTGCGATCCTTATGGTACTTGGATTATACCATCGTATTTGTAGGTGTTAAATCCCGACTCAAATACTTAGTTTCCTTATTAACAAGGAATTACTCGTGTGTAGGCTGGCGGGCCATGTCTATTGGGGTTCTACATAATATGAAATAGCATTGACTGGACATTGCTCATATATTATCGGCTGGGACATTAAGTAGCATGGGCAGGGTCTGCTGGAGACCTTTTGATTCGTGTGTACTTATGAAAGCCTTTAGGCCACATCAGCCTCTTCCAATGGGGTGTATGGGCTCGTGGGTGTAAGAGCGAAGCAGGATTTTCCGCTATGCCTATGACGTCAGCGACCACAACATTGATGAGCTCACAGCTCGTAGAGAGTACGGATAGTCCCACGGGAGAAATAACAGGAGAATAATAGAGTCGCCACCCAGAATGAGAATTGAGAATGATTTAAGATCATATTATACCCCACGTAAGGTCCGACCTTAAACCTGTTTGGGCTCGGAATGGTCCCGTACTGATGCCAGTATAATACCAAAGTTCAAAAGAAGGTCCACATATCCTATAATACATATATTACATAAAAGCAGTTTATATTTCATGTAGTAGCCAGACATATATGAAAGCAAAAATAACAGAATAGATAATTGATAAAACAAACTCGGCCAAACATATCTTAGGTTTGGCTGGATATATATTATCATTATTTGTTCGGCCAGACATAATAGATGTCTGGAAAAATTTACTGCGTAAACCAGAATGCCCAGAACGTCGAATCATGCAACAAATAACATGGATATGTCATGGCATGATTGAAATCAGTATTCAAAAGATGCAGAATCATGCATAACACCGATGGTAAGACAGTGATAAAACCAACAGAAAAATCACATTATAACAATAATGGGAAAGTAGTAAAAGAGACACGCATAATAGTTTCCAAGCGGTACGTGGAATCGTATCCCAAGTGCAGACCACACAACCGTCCATTTGGAATTGGCTATAGAATCTAGGTATCGGTTTCCATCCTATATGCAACATGGAAACAAGTACGCGACATGATGTATCCAGTTAATACGGCCGAAATTACTTTATAACAGATGTATGTATGGCCGGACATACAAGATATCCGACCAAATATACTGTGTCAAACAGTAAATGCAAAAATTAAAGTTTAAGGGCCATCAGGTCTTACCTTAGGTGTAGTTTGGCTTCGAGAACATGTTTGAGAGTCTTGGTTGATTGTTGGCTTTATCTATTGGGGAGAGATTTATGGTGTACTGTTTGCTGGTTGTTTGTTTACGGGTATACTTATGACTGCATTTTGCTTCTATGTTTATGTGTATTGATTGATCAAGGCCAAAATTCTCTTTTATTGGTAAAGACGTTCCTTTTTATAAGTGGTATATATGGCTAACTTAAGGAAAAAAATCTCTCATAGTAAGGAAATAGATAGTTAGGAAAAGTGATTAAGAAGACAATTAGATAAGAAGGAAAAATGATATGCGTTTATGGAAGTTTGTTGACGAATGAAAATGGTATGTGTTTTTTAGAAGATAGTTAAAAAGGAAAAAGAGATTGAATCCATTTGCAAATCTGAAAATATGACGCATATCCGGCCTGACTTAGGTTATGTCTAGCCAGATGTGATGGTTATGTCCGGCCAGATGTGATGGTTTATATCCGGCTGGATGTAGATGGTTCTTCTCCAATATTTAAACCATACAGTCCCCCAAAACTTTAATGTGGTGTTCCTAAATGAGACTCATCATCTGGCCATGAAAAATACAATACCTACAGTCGCCCCCACTTTGGTAAGGCAGAGTGTGATAGTGACAAGTCTATCAAAGTCATGCATATATTTTTACTTACCTGGCTCATCAGGCGTCACTGGACTTACCTTGTTTTGGTGTTTGTTTGATGTTTGTAGGATTTGTTCCCAACGTTCTGAATGGTTGCGAGCTTTGTTCATGCCTTTGATGGTCATGGAATTTATTCCCGATGCTCTGAATGACCGCTGGCTTTATTCCTAGCTTTAATGATTGTTTATAGGCTTTATTCCTGACTTTGATGGTTGCCAGCTTTTTTCTCATTTTCTAAATGATTGCAAGCTTTATTCTCGGC
This sequence comes from Zanthoxylum bungeanum, assembly GCA_019454045.1. Lineage (NCBI taxonomy): Eukaryota > Viridiplantae > Streptophyta > Magnoliopsida > Sapindales > Rutaceae > Zanthoxylum > Zanthoxylum bungeanum. The sequence continues at coordinate 56,602 of SKCR01039573.1, read as the reverse complement.
TTTGATGACTGTGGGCTTTGTTCCCATTTTATGAATGATGCATACTTTATTTCTAATTATGGGTTTTGTTCCCGATTAGTTTGAGATGCATTGATCTCGGTTTGAAATGATTGATGAACCCGCAGATTGTCCAGTGATTCAGTTGTGATGATTGATGTTCCAAATCCAAACCACGTTGGCATTCCAAAATCCAAATGTCTTTAGCGTTCCAAGTCTAGTGGCGCTCAACATTCACCTGGCGTGCTAGTCATTTTCAATCTTTTCAAATTTATCGGTGTTCCAAATTCGCATGCATTTTTACTTATATGACTTCTCAGGCATCGCCAGACTTACCTTGCTTTGGTGTCTGTTTGATGTTTATGGGATTTTTTCCCAACATTTTGAATGGTTGCAAGCTTTGTTCATGACTTTAATGGTCGTGAGTTTTATTCCTGATGCTCTGAATGACCACAGGCTTTATTTATGGCTTTAGTGATTGTATACATGCTTTATTTCTGACTTTGACGGTTGTGGGCTTTGTTCTCATTTTCTGAATGACTGCAGACTTTATTCCCGACTTTGATGACTGTGGACTTTGTTCTCGTTTTCTGAATGATGCATGTTTTATTCCTAATTGTGGGCTTTGTTCCCAATTGGTTTGAGATGCCTTGATATCTGCCTGAAATGATTGATGAGGTTGTCCAATGATTCAGTTGTGATGATTGATGCTTCAAATCCAAACCATGTTGGCATTTCAAAATCCAAATGTCTTTGGCGTTCCGAGCCTATTGGTACTCAAAATCCGCCTGGCGTGCTACCCATTTTCAATCTTTCTGACTCCATCGGTGTTCCAAATTCGCTTATCATTTTAAATCTAGTGGTGTTCCAACTCCATCGGTACGTGCAGATACCCTGTTTTATTAGGTTTGTGGGATGATGGGCCATCGGGTCTGTCGATTCATTCAATTGTGAGATGCTCCACTCCAATGTCTTTATTCATGAGCTCATTTATTTTTTATTGGTGATCCAAATCTAGCGATGTTCTAAATCTATTCCCAATTATAAGTCTGTCGTTGTTCAAATTTATTTCCAAATTCATTGGTTTTCTTTCAATTTGCTCTAAATTTCCAACTTCTTCGGTGGTATAAATCTGTTTAGTGTTCCAAGTACATGTTGGGCCTAATCTGGATCCCTTAAGGTCGGATCGGTGCCCCGCGAAGCATATCGATCTTAAATCGATGGGTTTGTGGTTTGTACAATATTAAAAATTAAAACTCATGAACATGTAACCATAGGTTAAATATTTCATTTAAATTAAATACATATTTAATTACGAGTCCACAGGAAAAAATCCGGGATAAATCGAAGTCTGAAAACTCAAAATGGAGGAAAAGGTTTAGCACACGGGTGTTGCGACGCACCTTGTGCATGAGTTGCGACGGGCAAGTGCGAGAGCACTAGCTCTGTGCACGTCATGATTGCGCTTACGGTCACGACGTCGCATTGCGACGCTCAAGTGCGAGAGCTCTACGTCGCGCCAAGCATGCTTGCGCATCGAGACTCTCAAAGTGAGAGAGCTCTACATCATGTCGCGTAATCTAGCGTATTGCAATGCTCCCTTGCACAAAATGATTCCAGATAGTCATTTTGCATGTGCGTCAAATAGTGCACGCTTGCACGTCGCGACCACCCGTTTTTAGGGAGTATATGCAATTTGTTCCAAACACACAACACTTCCAACTTTTTCCAAACACAACCGAACACTCAAAATCCAATTTTTACATCATAACCAACACCAATCACACATTATACACTTCAATAACAATAAAAAACAAATCATGTCATTCTCATAATATTCAATATTATTACACAAACATAAATATACTCAAAATACATATATGAATCATTTTTTAATCCAAATCACAAACCAAACATAAATCCCACAAAAAGGCAATTCAAGAATAATTTTAGGTCACTTAAAGATGGTCAAGTGATTCTAGAATGGTAGCATTGGTTCTAAACCATAATCTAGGATTCCAAACCCTAATTTGTATTCCATGACCAACAAAAATACTTCTTGACCTAATTACATAAAAATTGTGTCTCTATGCTTCATAAGCACCTATACACAATTATTTTAACCTCAACACAATCACAATCTATGCTATTATGTATCCAACACATAACACATCACTACATGTTTAAGTCATGACATCTAAATCATCAAAGATGGCATAACATGAAATAGATGATCAAGAAGTTACCTAATAAGCTTGAAGAAAGATTAAATCTTCAAATCTCTTTGACTGAGTTGTTGAGAAGCTCAAAATATCTCTACCAAAATTTACAGTACTTGTCTTGATGGGGTTTTATGGCGGAATACAGGCAACGCAGCGGAAACGCGGAAAATCAAAATTTTTCTTGGATCAATTAAATAAACTTATTTATTTAATTACCCAATTATCAAATTTTGAAAAATTAAAAGAAATCAAATTTCTTGGTAATTACCGAATTGCCCCACAACTTTGCAAATTTATCATTTTAGTCCTAAAATTGTCAAATATAATTTTGGATGATTCTAAATCACTTCTAAAATGATTTTTAACATATAAAATACATCAAAATCATATTTTCAATAAATCCCCAAATTTTAGTCTAATTGCCGAGAGCACCCTACATTTTCGGTTTATTGTAATTTGGTCATTTTGTGTTCTAAACATGCCAAGATCAAATCCAATCAACCAAAAAATTTACATGCATCATATTCATACCATAATACATCACATAAATAAAAAGCCCCAAATTTGGAGTGGGTTAAGAACCCTAATTATTCAATTTCAACAAATTGTCCAATTTCACCAAATTTTTAAAATCCAACACTTTAATCCATTCAATACTTCACCAATCTAGCCTCACCACTTTGAAAAAAACTCTAGAACAATTCTAGGTCACCAAGGAGTGGCTTACAACCTCTAGAATGGCAACTTCATTTTCCAAAAATCAAAAGGTAAAGCTTTGAAACCATTTCAATCTTACTTACATGCATCAATCTTTCATCAAAGTTCACAACCAAAATAAACACAAAATATAAGAAGAGAGACAACACCAAAGCAACACAAATGATGCTAAGCATGTTAGAAACAATTTTCATGTTGAAGACATTGAAGAAAAACTTATAAAAACATGATTTTTCCAAGCATCATTCTTTAGGCCTTCAAGCTTTTCTCTCATCTTCTTTTATGTTTATTTGGTATCTAATGAACTTGTTAAGACCCTAAAATGAAATCAAACAATATATACTTCACCAAAATTAGCCCTAGGCCGAAATTGTGAAGAAAAAAAAATAAAAATATCTAGATATTTTTACTTTGTTTCATTTAAAGGCTTTTATGCAACTTGCTAACCTTTTATCATTACAACTTTATTGATATTCATAAGTCAACAAAAGCAACTCAAAAATATAACAATTATATTTAATTAGGGTGTTGGCCGAAAATTCAAAAGAAAAAAAGGAAATAGATATTTTCATTTTAAACAATTTAATCAAATATCTAAAGAAGTCAAAACTATTTTGACAACTTTTTCTTTAAGTATAAAGTCAACAATTTACACTTATATTCATTTGGTGAGATATTTATATTTTAATTATATTAATCATTTAACAATTAAATAATTAAATAATTAATTACATACAAATATCTCAAATATATGTATTATATTTACTTTAAATAGCTCAAATACATATATTAATGATATATGTCAAATACCTTTATTTGAGAATTTATTAATGTGTATAGAATTATATCATATATTAAATACAAATACACAGCATTCAACTATTCACAACAATTGCAAATAACTGATTAGCAAATTGTGTCATACACAATGCCTCTGAAGGTCATTACTAGATAAACAAATACCTAATGGGGATTTCTTAATGCCAGTCAAGAATCTCGAGACATGAACTTATTCGTGTCAATTCTTACTGCACAAGAAACTATTCTCTCTACAGAATAATATCCTAAAAGGGATATTTATCTAGATTATTTGTCATGACTTAGAAACTAAGTCGCTAACCATCTTGATTTTTCAAGAAAAACGGAACAACAGTTCCCGATAGTTTAGACCAATCTAAAAATATCATAGTCTAATAGTATCTAGAACCTATTCTAGAATAACTGTAACCAATAGTCAAGTTAGATAACATATCAAAATATGTGTGCAGTGAATAAAAGTTCAATTCTATAAACAACAGAATAAGGAAACAAACAAGCGCCAATTTCCATAATAATACACATTGCCTAAGTTATGGAATATTTTAAACTTAGCAGTGCCTCCCATTATTTTACGTAATACCAGAATCCCCAACGGAAAAATGAGAATTCAATAATTAAATTGAATTCCATAATGGGAAGTGGACCCCATGAATATATTTCGACTCACAGCAGAGGCACGGTCTCGCCTACGTATATTCACAGGTAGACAACTCATTGTCAATCACACTCGTTGTGACTCCTGGGTTTCCGGTCCTGGTCGTTTCTCGTTGTGACTGCTAGGCAGGTCCACAAGGAGACGTACCAAGGTTAAACTCGTCAATGATAAACTCAAGCTACTTACATAACCATGACAGCTAGGGCACGTTCAGGATTCTGCTTTTGCTTGAATTTATCTAGTATCTGATATATATCCGGCATAAATAAATCTTTATCGGCTACACCCTCACAGCAGAGGCACGGTCTCGGATGTAGTCACGGAAAAATATTCATAAACCGTATTGATAAGGCGAACCAAGAAACAAGTATTCCAAATATCAGTTACTTTAAAACCTTATTAAGCGGGGATATTCCATAAAGTGTCATACACTTTAAATTTAATCAAATTAAATGAAAGCATGCATGTATCAAGTAAAGAAAAGAACAAACATTAGATTTTAAAGGGGTAATCATATTAGGGTGTCCGGAATCATACTCGCTCTGATACCATTTTAATGGGGTTTTATGGCGGAATACCGGTAACGCAATGAAAACGCGGAAAATCAAAATTTTCCGATTTTAAAATTTTTCTTGGATCAATTAAATAAACTTATTTATTTAATTACCCAATTATCAAATTTTGAAAAATTACACAAGAAATCAAATTTCTTGGTAATTATCGAATTGCCCCACAACTTTGCAAATTTATCATTTTAGTCCTAAAATTGTCAAATACAATTTTGGATGATTCTAAATCACTTCTAAAATTATTTTCAACAGATCAATTACATCAAAATGAGATTTTCAATAAATCCCCAAATTTTAGTCTAATTGCCGAGAGCACCCTATATTTTCGATTTATTGTAATTTGGTCCTTTTGTGTTCTAAACATGCAAAGATCAAATCCAATCAACCCAAAACTTTACATGCATCATATTCATACCATAATACATCACATATATGAAAATCCCTAAATTTGGAGTGGGTTAAGAACCCTAATTATTCAATTTCAACAAATTGTCCAATTTCACCAAATCTTTAAAATCCAACACTTTAATCCATTCAATACTTCACCAATCTAGCCTCACCATTTTAAAACAACTCTAGAACAATTCTAGGTCACCAAGGAGTGGCTTACCAACTCTAGAATGGCAACTTGATTTTCCAAAAATCAAAAGGTAAAGCTTTGAAACCATTTCAATCTTACTTACATGCATCAATCTTTCATCAAAGTTCACAACCAAAATAAACACAAACTATAAGAATAGAGACAACACCAAAGCAACAAAAATTATGCTAAGCATGTTAGTAATAATTTTCATGTTGAAGACTTTGAAGAAAAACTTACAAAAACTTGATTTTTCCAAGCATCCTTCTTTAGGCCTTCAAGCTTTTCTCTCATCTTCTTTTATGTTTATTTGGTATCTAATGAACTTGTTAAAACCCTAAAATGAAATCAAACAATATATACTTCACCAAAATTAGCCCTAGGCTGAAATTGTGAAGAAAAAACAAATAAAAATATCTAGATATTTTTACTTTGTTTCATTTAAAGGCTTTTATACAACCTGTTAACCTTTTATCATTACAACTTTAATGATATTCATAAGTCAACAAAAGCAACTCAAAACTATAAAAATTATATTTAATTAGGGTGTTCACCATATGGAGGAACACCAGAACCAAACCAACTTGAAGAGACGGTGAATTATGTCAACAATTTCAACAGACAGAGGAACAATCCATATTCCAACACCTACAACCCAGGGTGGAGGAATCATCCTAATTTTTCATGGAGCAACAATTCAGGACAAAAGAACAATCCACCACCTGGATTCCAACAGCAGAACTATCCACCACCAGGATTTCAACAATAGAACAAAGGTCAGGAACATGAAAAAGTACCAGAATTGAAATAATGGATTGCAGAGATGTTCAAAACGAAACAAGCAGCATATGATTCTATCTTTCAGAGCCAATCTGCTTCCATCAAAGCACTGGAGAATTAAATCGGACAAATGACCAATGCTCAAAGTTACAGACCGCCAGGTAATCTTCCCAGCAACACAGAACCCAATCCAAGGAACCGAGGGAATGAGCAATGCCATGCCATCATGTTAAAAAGTGGTACTGAAATCAACAAAGATGTTGGAGCCAAAACAACTGCTGAGGAAGTTCCAAAAGAAACAAAGCAAAAAATGGAGGAAAAAGAAGCAAAGGAAAAAGAACAAATCACTCCACATCCACATTTTCCTCAACGTCTTCAGAAAAACAAACTGGACAAGCAGTTTGCTCGTTTCCTGGAGGTGTTCAAAAAGCTGCACATCAACATTCCATTTGCAGAAGCCTTGGAAAAATGCCCAGCTATGTAAAATTCATGAAAGACATTCTTTCACGAAAACGGAGATTGGGAGATTACGAGACAGTAATATTGACAGAAGAATGCAGCGCCATCATTCAGAGGAAGCTTCCCCCAAAGTTGAAAGATCCTGGCAGTTTCATCATTCCTTGCATCATAGGAGAACATAACTTTGGTATGGCTTTATGTGATTTAGGTGCAAGTGTTAACTTGATACTTTTTTCTATTTTCAGGAAATTGCTGATAGGAGAAACAATGCTAACTTCAGTCTCTCTAAAACTTGATGATAGAACGCTCGTATTTCCAAGAGGCATAGTTGAGGATTTGCTGGTCAAGGTTGACAAATTCATTTTCCCAGTAGATTTTATTGTCCTTGATATGGAGGAAGACGCAGACGTGCCAATCATCATCGGGAGACCATTATTGATGTACAAAAATGAGAATTAACCATGAGGGTATAGGACCAAGAGGTAACATTCAATGTTTTCAAGGCCATGAATTTCCCAGATAATGAAAAGAATGAGGAATGTTTCAGACTTGATATGATACACAGTACCATTCAGAACTCCAATGCAAGGCAATGTTCTACTGACAAACTTAAAACATGTCAATTGCCTGTGGAGCCTGAAGATAAAGCGTCATTTGCACTGAAAAGGCCAATTCTTGCACTACAAGCAACAGAAGAGAAAAATTTCCACCAGCTCAACGAATTGGAGGAATTTCACAATCAGCCTTTTGAGGATGCCAAATTGTACAAAGAAAAGGCCAAGAAGAGACATGATGAGAAGTTAATGCGCATACAACTGGAATCAGGGCAGAAGGTACTGTTAAACAAATCAAGGGTGAAATTCTTCCCATGGAAGCCAAAATCACGATGGTCAGGTCTATTTGTGATCACCAAAGTTTTACTAGATAGAGCCGTTGAAATACATGATCCTGACTCCAACAAAACTTTCAAGGTTAGAAATAAACGTGTTAAGCACTACTGGGAAGAATCGTTTGAGCGAAAAAAAGAAAGTGTCACATTTTCAGATCTAGCCTAACGATTGAGAAGTCAAGTCTAGCTGAAAACTTTAAACTTAGCGCTAGCAGGGAGGCAACCCATGCAATTTGTGTATATATTGTGATTTGGTGTGATTTAATTTTATGTGTTTAGTTTTTGCAGATTAAGACATTTCAGGATGGAAGAAGTTCTTGCAAAACTTCACAAGCAATTTCCTTCTCTCCCTCAAAACTCTCTGATGAAAGTCTACAAAGCTCGCTTAGAACGGATGAGATTACTAACGATCTATGGTGTTCCTAATGATATTCATTGGGTAATTGAAGCACGGGTCCGATTGCCAGGTGAGTCTTCTGACTCTTTTATTTCACATCTGCATGGTTTAGGAAGGAGCACCTATGCTAAAAAGAGAAGAGCCAAAAGAATGTGTGTTTATTATAAATGTGCTCGTATGTTTTGTGATACTCGTTGTCGTTATTTAGGAATTGTGTCTGATAACCGCGAAGATAAGATTAATTTCATTAGGGATGGCTTGAGTAAGGAGTCTTTGGATGATATATCTAAAACTCTTGAGACGCATCCCAGTGGATATGTGTATCACGAAATTCGTGTGTTACATACACAATTTCAAAAAGAAAGACAACAGTTAAGTCTCGGGAATCTGACTCAAAAAGACCATGTTTGCCAATTTATAAGAAAACTGGATGGGAAGCTTGTCTCTGACGCATAGACGTCAATCAAGCCGTTATTTTTCTTGTACATATGATATCTTTTTGTCTTTTCCTGATAATTGTGATTTATTTTGTTGTTTTCTTTTATTTTCTCCGACAGGATCCAGACCATTTTGACTATCACAATTTCTTTTAATATTTAGCTAACAATTGTCATTTGGCAGGTACTAGTGCTATTATTTTACTCACTCTTTTTCAGGTGTTATAAATTCAACTCATCATTGTACTTTTAAAGACATCCAGAGTAAAACATGGAAGCCACTTCAAGAAGACGAGTTGAAAACATCTGTGTGTTTTGCGGTACTAGTGTTGGTGTTAAGTCACAATACGTAGAAGCAGCACATGAATTGGGTCGAGTCTTAGATGCAAAGAATATGCACTTAGTATATGGCGGAGGCAATCTTGGACTAATGGGGATCGTTTCAAAGGCCGTACATGAAGGAGGCAGTCACGTTTTGGGAATCATCCCAAAACCCTTGGCAGATGCAAACCTTATTAGATCATCAAATGGAGATGAACTGATCGTGCCAGGTATGTCCGAGCGACTAGTGGAAATGATTAACCGTGCTGATGCTTTTATTGCTTTGCCAGGTGGCTTGGGTACATTGGAGGAAATTTTTATAGTGCTATCTTGGGCGAACCTGAACATACACCAAAAACCAATTAGGTTGTTTAACGTTGATGGATTTTATGATTTTCTTTGTGTGTTTCTTGATGATGCCCGGAGAAATGGGTTCGTGTCAAAACCTTTAAAAGAACTCATCTTCACTGCCAAAACTGCTCCGGATCTAATTGACCAAATCAAAGCCTATAAACCACAAGTTGACCCTATCATTTCAAAGATAAATTGGTCCGAAGACGATCGTGGTAAGAGGCTTCGGATTAATCTGGATCTTAACCTTTAACTTTTCGTGTAGAATTTCAGCTAACTAGGTATTATCTTCCAAACTCTTCTTCTACTGTTTAAGACATTGGGGATAATGTCTCATTTAGGTTTGGGGAGGGAATTAGTTGATCAGTACATATTTTTAGTTTGTGTGTTGTTTTATTTTTAGTCCAAATTTTTTCGAAAAATACAAAAAAAAATTGAAAATTTTTCAAAAATTACAAAAATATTTTGTGTTTTTTTTTTATTTTGACTAAAAAGGTGAAATTGGTAAGAGATAGATGAGTAAGGAGTTCTCACTCCTGAGACGTATCTCAAACCTATTTCGGAACAAGTTAATTTTTATTTATTTCATTTTAAATTATTTAATTTGTAAATTCTCCATAAAACTGACTAAAATGGATCTTCATATGCTCAGTTAGTAGATATTATCAACATGCATTGTAACATACGGACATGAGCTAAAATTGAAAAGTTTGTAATATCCAGTGCTCCAGTTTAATTGGATGAAGCATCTCAAAAAGTGATGGAGTAAAAAAGAAAAGAAAAAAAAACATCTGAGATCTGAGTTATTAAGTCTGTAAGGGTGTTTTAACACCTAGTGCCCTAAAGCCAACTGGTTTGGGAGACACTGGCCCAAAGCTCGCTACATGGATCAAAGATGCTGCAAAAATATATATATCTGAAGTCTGAGTAATTAAGTCCGTAGGAGTGTCTTAACACATGGTGCCCCAAAGCCAACTGGTTTGGGAGCCACCGACCCAACACTCGCTATATAGATGGAAGATATTGCATATAAATAAATCAAAAATCAAAAATCAAAGAAAAAATCAGAAAAATCAGAAAAATTATTTCATTGCTTCAAAAAGGTGTGAATTCCGATAAAACTTTAGGACAAAAATATTACTCTCTTATCAACTGCACTTGTGACTGTTGTGGGCAAAAATGAGTTGATTAATATTTTGTTGGCTGTGTATATGGAGAATGGTAAATATAATATGAGAATTTACTTATTCGGTAATTTAAAAAGAAAGAAAACAATTAGTAAATTGGAGTAGATGTTTCACCTGATTAGTCACTAACTTTTTTATTCTCTTTTCTCTTGTCTTTTTGCTTTTGTGTGCATTAGTTTTTACTACCTTTTTACTTTTGTAAAATGTTGTGGGTATCATTGTTGTAAACCCTCACGGGACTACAACTCGTCCACTGGGGAGACCTAGGGGTTTAAAGGCTTGTTGCATACGCTAAATGCAACCGTGATCCCTACGAAAGTGGCTTAGTTAAATTTTATTTTAAAGATGTTTATGTTATTTTATTCTATGTTTTGCTCGAGGACTAGAAAAATGTTAGGTTTTGGGGTGTGATGAGTGGTAATTATATCATTATCTCCCACTCATTTGACCTAATATTTTGTATAATTTCTTGAGTTTTGTGAATATTTTGATGTGTGTTATTTTGTAGATAAATAAAGTTTCAGGACTCTCTGAAGGTGATTTGGGGCCAAAACAGTGAAAATTGGACAAAAAGGTATTTTCGTAATTCTGTGCGTCGCGACGCGCAAGCCTATGGCGTCGCGACGCCTAACATGCGCCGAACAGTGCTATCGTGCGCCAGGTTCACAATTCAGAACCTGAGAAAATTTGACTTTGCTAACGTGCGCCGTGCAACGTGTCACCATCACAGCCGATCTGCTAACATGCGCCGTGCCACGTGTCATCATCCTACGGTGCCAACAGTCGCCATCACCACGTGTCGCCACGCGTCACTCCATGTGTCTGCCACATCATCATCCACATAACTGGTTGACCGAGTCAAAGTGCCACATCATCGCCACGTCATCATTAGCCAATTATAGCGTGCCACGTGTCATCATTCTATGGTGCCGACAGTCCCTTTCGCCACATGTCCCCACGTCAGCACCACATCAGCACCAATTATTGACTCACTTATCCGCAATTGACACGTGGCGATAAGAATATGAAATCAGCCAATCAAAAGCCGCCATGTGTCACAATAATTGAGCTTCAACCACATTGCCACGTGTCACCTTATCACCTTATCCAGAATCTGAAGCCGACGAACCAGAAGCTGCCACCACGTGTCACAATAATCGAGATGGGCGTCGCGACGCCGACCCCCTACTGACGCCTATAAATAGAGCTCAAAATTTCAGTTTCAGATATACCTTCCTCTCTAATTTCTCTGATGTAAATAGGGAGTTTTCAATCTAGTTTCTTTTAAATTTTAGTTTTGTAATTAATTTTAATTACGTTCTGTAATAATAGTAATTTATTTTCTTTACTTTTTACAATTTTCACTATTCACCATGAGGAAGTAACTTCCCCCTGCTAGGGTGAAAGGTAATTCTTTTACTATTGCTATTTAGATTAATCTCCCTTAAATATAATATATTCACTATTTAAAATTTGACTTAAAAAAGATACTGCTATATTGGTCGGTTGGTAATTCATTTTAATCTGTTTTAAACCTGACTGATTAAGGATACCGCCAGATTGGTCGGTTGGTAATTAAATTTTCTTACCGCCTATATGGCAGGTTTATTTTGGTTCCGCCTTTATGGCTGGTTGGACTTAATTTGACTTAATCAGGTTACCGCCTATATGGACGGTTGGTAAAATAATCACAAGTTAATATATTATATTAAGGGAGATATCTAATTAGTAATTAGTAAAAAATGATCATTTTACCTTAGCATTTTATTTTATTGTAATTTACTTTTCAGCTTTTATTTTACCGCAATTACTTTTCAGCATTTTTACTTTATGTCTTTTACTTTTAAGTTTTTACTAGCCCTAGTTATGTGTTGTAACTAAGTTAGTTATTTGGGGTTGTGATGAATTCTAATATCACCAGTTTATAAGGGGTTATTTTATAGTTTGGGTAATTTAAAGGTTTACTTATTAAGTCTTAAGCTTAATGTTTCTTGTTGTCTGATCACCAATAAGATTGATGTGGTAAATCTAAAATAAACTTGACAAAGGAATTTTAGGTTTCAGCCTTAGACTTAATAGCCCATGATCTTCCTTGAGGATAGATAACCCTTTTAATATATTTCCTTACAGGATAGACATATACCTGTCGGGCGGGGGTAGCCATAATTGGAACTTAAACTTAATGAATCCAGATAATTTGGTTGACATAGACATATGGTTCAATTAGGTTAAACTTGGTATTTGTGTCTGACCATCGACAGAGGCTTTTGCATAATTTAGTGTTCCAGGTTAGTAAACCGATTTATTACACAACCATGAAATTACCACTTCATCTTTTAAAAGATATTAGAAATATTCACAACCCTAAATAGTTTTTAATATTGAATTTTCTTAAACCTACTTTTGTGCAATTTTATTTACTTGTTTTTAAATTTAGAATCATCACCATTTCAAATCAATCAATCAACCTGTTAGATACTAGTAATCATTTGACCTCATAAAATTAATAGATTAGGTATTAAGTCCTCGTGGGATCGATATTTTTAAACTACTTGAATGATACGTGCACTTGCGTTATACATGTGTGTTTAAGCCGGTTACAAAAGATATTAATTAAATAATAATATAAATATCATGTAATTATTTATTTAACCATTAAATAAATATGATTAATTCAATTAATCAAAATTGGTCGAATAAATAATTAATGTTATTCAATAACATTTAATTATTTAATCGATAATTATAATATCAAATATTATTTATTATCAAATACATTTGGCTACACAAGTGCTCAATGAGTATAATTCATATTGCGGGACTCTCTAAGTTCGCATATGCTCGTCATCTGACCCACTACTCATTTGTACGCAAATCGGCCACCTTCGAATTACGAAGAACACGAAAGATCTTTCCAAATTATACAAGCTAAGATCATCGCATGTGTTTAAACAATCCCTCTGTCATAGGCTATCCGAGTGGTGCGTAGTAAACATAAACTACCTGTCAAGTTTCCAAAGCGCACATTTCATATTGTCGACAAGTCCATGATTCTTTATAACAAATCCAAACACCATTTTCGATCTATAAACGATCAACTCTAAGTGATCGGCTTTGACCAAAGTCTTTAGAATCGCGACTCAAAATGACGGATACCTAAACCCCTTAATAGTACACATTCAAGCCGAAACAGATCCTATATTGATCCATACTTGATTAATGAATGCATTGTTCCACCCTCAATGAACATCCAACGGTCATACCATAAAAGGTCTCTGACATGCATGTCATCTAACTATCTAAGTGTGGAGGATCACACATGAAATCAATGTTATCATATAGTTAGAGGATTAGATATGTTACTCGACTGAAGGAGATTATTATTGACGATGACGTGCACTACCAACTATAAGGAATAATCCAGTGAGTCATTCAGTATTACTCCAATGAATACCCACATGTCTATATGAGCTAACGTTGCTCATGGTCCATTGTGTCTGACCATTGGAACTTCAATTCCAATTATGACAAGCGATAGTCTTCTAGGTTATAGGAATTCGACCGTGTTCCAAAACCAACGACTAAGAATAGTTTATAATAGCGATACTATCCCTAACGACGGACCACACCCAGTATCCAGTATCACCACATGACTATTCTAAGGTCGATATTATAATCAACATACAAATATATATATATATATATATATATATATATATATATATAATATATATATATATATATATATATATCTAGTGATATATATTTCATCCAGCATGTTTCGAGAGAAAATAACGCAATGATAGTTACCATTAATAAAGTATTGAAATGAAAATACAGTTATATTATTATCTAATAATAAAATATCGAATAATATATTGTTCGGATTGGTGCTTGAAGCACCAACTCTAACAGTCCAATGGTGTTCTAAAATCCATTAAGCTTTCTAAATTTATAGGTGTTCTAAGTTCGTTGGCATTCTAATTCCGACAATGGTCTAATCCCATTGGCGTTCTAATTCCTTTGCCATTCTAATTTCGACAGTGTTCCAATCCCATTAACATTCCAAAGCAGTATCCAATTCTAATTTCAAATTTGTCACTATTCAAAATTCATTGGCGTTCCAAAATCGTTTCCAATTCTAATTCCAAATTTATTATCATTCCATATTCATTAGTGTTCCAAATCCTAATTGCGCGTCGGGCATCACCCCCAGCTAGTACATCTAGGTGGGCCACGCCCCCCAGTTGCTAAATTCAGGTGAGCCTCACTCACATGTCTTGACCTTCTAATAGTCAGATGCTTCGTGTCTTAGAGGCTTCAACTTTTGACTTCAACTGAGTGTTCTTGCTCAATTTCTTGGAGGCTTTCCCTGTCCAAAATTTCTACAAAAGAAATAATATTTATATGAATGTATATATTTATGCAAATGATCTCTAACTGCATGTCTGTTCATCGGCTTGAGAGGGTGCATGAGTCGCGATGTTCTTCTATGGAGGTATTTTCGAATTTTGTCTCAATCTTAGGTTGTCCCTCGAGATTTTCAAATCATTGATCTTACTTTCCAAATTTTATCATGCAATGACTCCTCGCATGTTCTCAAAAAAATTTCTTTGAAATCCGATCTCTTTTCAAAGTACGAACATTGTCTAAACTCAAAATTCAATTTCAACAATGGTTTCACCTTTCGAATTATTTTCCATGTGTGTGTATGATTCTTTTATAAAGAATTACGCTCCACCCGAATTGGTTTATGCTGGCGCTAAATGTAGACTAGTGTTGACACTTTAGTTCACTTTTCATCTTTTCCTTGGTCAATGTAATCTAACACATAATTAATGATCAACATATTTTTTCATATATTTTTTATGTAAGGCTTATCCTCTGCTTCCTTAAGTCGTCAAATTACATTTTGATGCAAAGATTGTACATTTGTGATGTGAGCCTCTGGTTACTCAACAATTTCACCAACTTAACACACTCACAAAGTGGTTCTTTACTCTCAAATGTAAGAGTATCGAAGTAATAAAATAACCTGGTAAGTCCGAGGTCGATCCATAGGGAATAGATTTAGTAAAATAAAATAATAATTCAAGTGACAAAAAAGGCTGAATTGTTTGAAGTGATGGATAATTTTTGAATTGGACTGTAACAATAAATTAGAACGCTGGGGCTAGGGGATCCACTCTTTATATTCAAATATAGAGAAATTTTATTTTTAATAATATATAAATTGTCATTATTACCCAGTTAATTTATTTAAGGAATTAATTGTGACAAAACATATAAAATCAGCCATAAATGCAGTGATAACATTTATTTATAACAAGTCCAGTTAGGTACTCAATTATGTCAAATAAATAAAATCATCCATAAAGGCGGTAACAAAGTTTGTCAATAATTAATCCAGATTTAAATTACTCTCTCATATAATATTGGGTAAAGTATTAACCGTGACAACCAAGATTTGATTGCATACAGAGAATCAAGACACCCACAAATATAAGAAAATATTAAATATTATTTTTTCAGATTAAAATTTATATATTATAATATAAGTAAGATTATTTTATATTCTCATATTTAGAGTTTCACCATTTATCTGAGCATAATGGAATTAGCTACTCATGATTTGAATAAAAACTTACATAATTTTATTACTGAAAGAAAAAGATTACAAGAAAAATAAAACACACAAGACACTTCTTACAAAATCTTCAAGAGAGAAAATGAAAGAAGCATGAAGAAAATGAGAGGTGAGCACATCTATTTATAGTAGAAGTGCTTATTGCTCAATTATTAATTACAACTTTCCAAATCAAATACAAATAATAAACTTTTATTTATTTATTTTCTTTTTCCTTTTTGACTTTTATTTTTATTTTTGTTGATCATTTTGCAAACATTTGTCACAATCCACCTAAAAGGTGGATTGTTATATTTCAACTTTATTTTTTTATTTTTTATTTTTATTTTGTTTTCAAATAATTAAAATTACATGCAACACATATTGGTTTCTTCACCAATTTCGACCTTGAAAACCTCATAATTAGAAATTTTTATAAAGAGAAAAGTTGTAGATATTTGAGTCTTTTTTCATCTGGAACTGAAATCACCTCAATCTGATATCAGAGTAAGAAGTTATGGCCAAAGAAATTGCGCCCTTTCAAGTTTCTGACCTCCAAAATCCAAATGTCACGTCTATTTTTCTAGTTATGCATCTAAAGTATTATCTCACCTACATAAGGAATAAAAATCACAATAAAAATATATAAGACATAGATTTAATTATTATTTCACAAATATGCTAAATTAAGGGGATCAATAAAACTATAAGTATAAAACAATTATTCTCTCTTTATTAAATGTATATTTTTTAGTGTTCATCACAACTCAAGTTGCTTGCATACTCAATATTCAAATTATCATTTGACGCAAAAGAAGTCTTGGGTTTCACAATACTTATGGTTACTAAACATTTTGAACAGCGAAGTAAATTTTTTGGGATTCACCATTTTCGTTCTTTTTCTCCATATTTTTCCTTTTCTTCTCTCTTTTTTATTTTCTTTTTATTCTTCATTTTTCTTCAATTTCTTTTGTTTTCACTTTTTTTTTTTTTTGTATGTGTCATCTCCTTAACCTAGAGTCACATTAGTCTTAGCCTTAGAAAAAGGGTCAAATGAATGTCAAGTTCTTCGACCATCTCTACAAGTTGTTCCAATATAAATTTTTTCTAAGTGTTTTGCAATTCTAAGTGCAAGTTTAGTGCGCGATTTTGTGGATAATATTCTGCTAGTGATTTCGAAGTTAAAATTATCTTAAGAGTTTAGATACACTCATCTTTTATTAAGAGACGGAAAGTTTTGCAAATTAAAATTCATTTCACCATAGAACATCAAAAGACAGTCATTACATGATAAGAAATGAAATATGCAAATAAAATAACCATGTCTATAGGCAATACCCCTCGAGACTAGGTATTTTGCCTGCATCAATCAAGTCTTGTTTCATATTTCAGGTGAGCACATATTCAGTCTCATGACTGGTGAACTGATGGAATGCATAGTAGTAGGCTGGATTGCCGCAGTCATCGATTTCCGTTAGGGGTAACGATTTCAAAAGATATGCCTTGTCAATTCTTCAAGTACTTGATCTAACGATTTTCCCATGTCGGGGAAGTGTCGTTTCTGGAGTGTATTCACCTCTGATGCCTCATATCCTAAGACTCTTCCATTATTCTTATTATATTGTCCTTGATTATAGAGCTTCTTGCTCTCCGCCTCTTTTTCTTCCAAGTCCATGATAGTCTGCTTCAGCTGTCGAAAGTCGGATATCATGGAGGTCATTCTCCTCAGTTTATGTAGATGAAGGCTTGGTCCCTTTGATTATCATTTTGATTTGATCATTTTCTGAGGGTCTTTTCTGCATCTTTAAAAGATGGCTTCTCCAACGGTCCATATACTCCTTAAAGCTCTTGTCTGGCTTATTTAGTGTTCTCCAAGTCACAGTGTAGGCATTGCATTTTCGCATGTGAAACCCGATAATGAGTCTCAGTTGGAGGCACTACCTTTTTAGCTAAGGATATTGCGGGAGGAAACGGAGGTCGAAGGAGAAATTCAGAATAAGTACGTCATCAGGTTCATTTTACAAGTTCACTGTCTTTGTTAGTGCTGCGTTCGTTACTTCGTTCGAACTTCAGGCAGATTGCGGACGTTCATGCCGCGTTTGAATTGGCGTTCGAACGGCGTCGGTGTTTCTGGTTTTGCTGCTAGCCTCGCACCCCAGCCCATTTAGCCCCCCAAAGCCCATAAAACAACATCCCAATTTAATTAAATTAAACATTAAATATTAAATAAAATAATTAACCATTACCAATTAAATAAAACATAAAATATAATCATACCTAATAAAGATAAATCAAATACATTAACTTCCTAACTAAACAAATCACATACTAAATTAAAAAAGATGTTATGCCTAATTAAAAGCAATCATAACAAATTAAAGATATTGACTTCCTAATCTAGCCAAATTTGTCCCCCCTCAATCTTTGACTTTCCTTGCTCAACACCAAATCAAATCCCTTCCTTGTGAGACAAGGTGAAGCCCTAGCCCTTCTCTATATAAACAACCCCTAACCTAGCCACCCCTCCTCTCCAATCTCTCACAATTCAAGCCCATACATGCCCAAGAAATCCTAGCACTCTTACGCATACAGCAAAAAGAAGCAACACAAACAATTCTCTTGATCTCCACCCCAACTCACCGAAAACACCTTAAAAACAGTCCCTAAAATCCTTAAAAACAGTAACATCAAAAGCTACACCCTAAGCCTCCTTGAACAACCGAAAAATACAGCCTTAAACCCCTAAAAAAACGCAAAAAAAAGTAGCTAAACAGTCCACAAAATAGTAAGCAGAAATACAGAGGAAACGGCAGCAAATCGCAAGGAAGCAGCAGTAAAATGGAGTCGAAATAGTAGCTTGAGCGGCCGAACAGCGAAGGAAAAGGCAAACCAGTGAACCAGAAAAGTTGCGGAGCGTTACCCCCTTCCGATCTTCGTGAAACGCGAGTCCGAGAGACGGCTTAAAAGGTTAGACCTGAGGGTACTTCCCACACTCATCTTCATTTGATTTTTTTATTTATTTATTTGACTGTGTTTTACCTATTTGTTGAATATTGTTTGTGTATGATGTGTGTTGTGGGTATTGGATGAATGGAATGGTGTCATCTCTTGTGGTATATCGGATGGAAACCCATACGTAAATTCCGTAGCCGAATCCGAATGGACGGTAGTGCGGTCTGTACTTGGGATACAACTCCACGTACCACTTGAGTAAACGGCACCTTCTTTTGTTTCATGTTGGTTTAATTTATCTATTTTTCGTTACTTAAAATCTGTATGTTGCTTATTTGTGTATGATACAATCGAGTGCATGGGCTTAGTAAGTGCAATGAAAAGGTCCCCTAATTGGAGGTGGTAAAACCCTTCACCATGATGCTTTGCCGCACGATTGATGTGTGTTCGGTTGAATGCGAGATACGTTCAATCGGGCATACTAAGTTTGATATGATTGTCTTTATTTTCGTATGCATGATTCAATCGAGTGTATCGGCTTAGTAAGTGCGATGAAAGGTCCCCTAATTGGAGGGGTTAAAATCCTTTACCACGGTGCTTTGCCGCGCCGGTTGATGTGTGTTCGGTGAATGCAAGATACGTTCAATCGGACACACTATGTTTAATATTATTGCTTTTAATTCTTTGTATGCATGATTCAATCGAGCGCATGGTCTTAGTAAGTGTGATGTGAGATCCCCTACGGGGAAGGGTTAAAACCCTTTTACCACGATGTTTTGCCACGCCGGTTGATGTGTGTTCGGTCGAATGCAAGATACGTTTGATCGGACATATTGAGCTTGACATTGTCATCTTTATTCTTTGTGTTGCATGCATCAGGTCTGGTTCTGTTCGAACGCGTTCTCGGACGCTACACGAACGCAAACCTTCTGTTTACCGTTCGAACACGTTCTCGAACGCTACGCGAACGCACACGCACTTTCTTAGTCTCGTAATGCATCAGGTCTGGTTCCGTTCGAACGCGTTCTTGAACGCTATACGAACGCGAACCTTCTGTTTACCGTTCGAACGCATTATCAAACGCTACGTGAATGCACACGCACTTTTTTTGTGTTGCATGCATCAGGTCTGGTTCTGTTCGAACGCGTTCTCAAACACTACAAACGAACGCGAACCTTCTATTTACGGTTCGAACGCGATTTCAAATGCTACGCGAATGCGCACCCACTGAACTGAGTTCTCTTCATTAGATTTCACGCATAATTTTCCTAGTAGTTATCCCCACATGTATGAATACAATGTGTTTAATGTATTGCAATTCATATACTTATGCCATGATGACATTTGAGTATTATTCCTTGTGGTATATCGGATGGAAACCCAGACGTAAATTCCGTAGCCGATTCCGAATGGACGGTAGTGCGGTCTGTACTTGGGATATAATTCCACGTACCACTTGGAAAAGTGCCCATATATATGCTTGTATGGTTAGTATGTATGATGGTGTTTTCTTGAACATGATATGCCAATAAAGTTGTATGTTCGTTGCTATTTGATGTGTTTTTTCAAGCATGCAATCTTAGATGTGAAATGTATGTAAATTTAGGTGTAAATTTTATTTTTGCGCATTTGGATTTAGAAGCATGATACTCTTGGAATAAGTGTTACTTAAGCTTGATTAAATTATCACATAAATCCTTTCATTACAAGTGACATAAGTAAGGGACCATTCCGAACCCAACGGTTTGAGGTATTCCCTTGCGAGGGGTGAGTGCGTCTTAAATCTCATTTCCCCGTTCACACCGGGTGGCGACTCCATTATTCTCCGGTTTAGTCCCCCGTGGCTACTCCGTACTCCCGACTAGGCCGCGAGCCTAGGACAGCGTGCGTCGCCCAGCTTCTGTGTTCCCACAGTCTGGCGACTCCACTAGGGATAGAGAATTGGCCCCAAAATATTGTCTTGTAATTTTGGATTTATGTTTTAATTGACCATGTCTATAGTGGATAAAGTGGGGGTTTAATCAAAGGCACTTTGAGGCTAGGTAATGGTTTGGTGTCTTCCTTCACTCACTGCCTTTCTAGAAGGAAAAGCTGCGAAGACACCTATATAGCCATTTACTCGTAGCCTTTTATGATGGACTAATTTGGAGGACTCGTTGTTTATTCATGACACCAAGCGATAAGAGCCTAAGAGGCTTGGGTATTTAAGTGAGCCTCGCTCCACCTTCCCTCTGGGGAATCTACAACGGGAAATCCATTTGACAGTCTGTCACACACCATAGCTCATTGGCACGTACCTTAGTGTATAAAAGAGGTGTGCTCACTTGGTCGCTTGTACCCTTGAGTGGGGAGAGCTAGTTATGGCCTATCCTTCGCCGGTGAGAGTCCTTTGTCCATACTCTTGCAAATCCACCCATAGACCGGTTTGTATGGTTAAAGTAACAATTATTTCCTTGAGAATGTGCTTGTGGACCATCCTCATTTGGATGCAGTTGGACTATTGTCAGAAATGCGGGCTTGCTGAGCCATTTAAACTGGGGCAAGTTCGCACCGTATGACTATTAAGCCCAAAGCTTCTAAAATGTTGATGGTCATTATGTAAAAATTATTATGTTATGTTTGCATTATCTCTCTTCTATGCTTGTGTTGGGAACATCGTCGTTTGGATCCATTTGGACCATTTGTCATGGGATATGGGCTTGTTGGGCCATTTAAACTGGGACAATGACGTATTTCATGACTGTTGGGCCAAAGGCGTCTAAGTGTTGATGGGCCACTTTGTGCTTGTGTTCGGAACATTACCATTTGGGTTTACTTGGGCTCCTTATCATAAGATGTGAACTCGTTGGGCCATTTAAACTGGGATGGGTTCACTCCTGTGACAATTAGCCCGAAAGATTCTAAAATGGTAAAGAGCCGATTTGTTTGAAAATTTTAATTGATTTAATATGTTATATATGTTACGTATATCTCGTACACATCATGCATACATATATCATGTGAACACCGTCTATGTCTCAAAAAGACAACATAGATACCGTTTGGGTTAGAGAAGGGACAAGACTCACTAAAAGAACAAGTATGAGTGAATCCGATAATGAGGTGTCCCGTATGGATCAGTTAGAGAACGGTCTCGCCAAGATCACTGAACAGTTGCAGGCTTTGACTACTGCTGTGGCTGGTATAGCCAGGTCTCGTGCTGGGGGTAGTTCTGGGGATGTGAGACAAGAGGAACCTCCGAACAGATTGGGGGATGATACCCCCACCTTTGATGATGATATGGCAGAGTATGCAGCGGGCAGAGTATCTGGGTCTCAGGCAGAGTTACAGAAACTTCAGGATCAGGTTGAGTCGGTTACCCGCAAGATGAGGGGTAAGAATGAGGATTTGCTGGATTATGACACACTGACTTTCGAAGAACAGTTGCCGGCACAGTTCAAGATGCCTGACATGGCTAAGTTTAACGGGAATGGGGACCCAATGGTGCATTTCCGACAGTTTGTATCAGTCATGAGTTCAGTTGGCTTATCTCAGCGCCAGGTGCAGAAAATGTTTGGAATGTCGCTTAAAGGAGCTCCCGTGGTATGGTATCACAGTTTGGAGAAGAAAGTGAAGGAAGATTGGAGGGAGTTGGCTGATGCTTTCCTAAAGCAGTATGTCACTGACTTAGAGATCGATCTGTCACTCCGTGATCTGGAGAATGTTAAGCAGAAAGCAGAGGAGAGTTTAAGGAGTATGTGGACCGTGGAGGGGTCAGTTATTGAAAATGCAGACTAGGCCCTCAGAGAAGGATCAGATTAAGATGATTATCAAGGGCACCAAGCCCTCCATTTACAGCAAGTTGAGGAGGATGACCTCCATGATTGCAGACTTTCGGCAGTTGAGGGAAACTGTCATGGATATTGAGGAAAAAGAGGCCGAGAATAGAAAATCTATAGTCTGAACAGGAGGCCCATTGGGGGACATCGGGAGCAAAGCCCGTTTCTGCTGAGATTGCCGCAATCCGGAACCGACAATTTTCCAACTTGGGAAGGCCCCTGTCCAAGGTGCTAGAGAAATTGAAGAGGCAAGGGCTCTTAAAACCCTTAGAAAATTGGAGGGGAGTTTTAAGGAGTATGTGGACCGGTGGAGGGGTCAGTTATTGAAAATGCAGACTAGGCCCTCAGAGAAGGATCAGATTAAGATGATTATCAAGGGCACCAAGCCCTCCATTTACAGCAAGTTGAGGAGGATGACCTCCATGATTGCAGACTTTCGGCAGTTGAGGGAAACTGTCATGGATATTGAGGAAAAAGAGGCCGAGAATAGAAAATTCTATGGTCTGAACAGGAGGCCCATTGGGGGAACATCGGGAGCAAAGCCCGTTTCTGCTGAGATTGCCGCAATCCGGAACCGACAATTTTCCAACTTGGGAAGGCCCATGTCCAAGGTGCTAGAGAAATTGAAGAGGCAAGGGCTCTTAAAACCCTTAGAAGCCAAACCATTACCCAATCCCCTACCATCACATTATAACCTAAGCCTTTACTGTCACTTCCACCAACAAAAGGGCCATGACACCGACAACTGCGCCCGACTCCACCATGAAATCCAAAGTCTGATAGACTCCAAGAAAATACCTAACCCAGAAACAGAACAGCCTGACACACACAGAAACCCCTTACCCAACTACCGTGCCGTACCACCACCAGCCTATATGATCAGTTATGGCCTCCCAGAAGACCTTGTCCTGAAATCCTTTCACCCTCAAGCCTTTTGCCTGGGAATCTGGGATAGCACTAGTGAAGATGAATTTGAACAGGGGAAAAACTTTTGGCTTGATTTCTCTAGCAGTGATGAGGAAGAATTAAGGGGAATGACACGTAGCGGTCGTTTTTATAATGATATGGCGGAAAAGGGTAAGGAAGTTTTGACAGATGGTAGAGAAGTGGTTGAGACTGCAGAAAATACTGAGGGAGATATATTGCTGAGGCAATTGAGGAAGACTAGAGCACAAGTGAGTATCTGGGAACTGTTATGTGCGTCTCGAGAGCATAGGCAGGCCATGGTTGAGGCCTTGAGTAAGATTGTGGTACCGAAAGATGCCAACCCCGCAATGTTTGTTGGGTCGGTTCAGAAAGAGCTTTGCAGATATCCTTTTCTGAGGATGAACTCCCGACGGAGGGGAGAAATCATAACAGGCCTCTATTTATCAGGGCCGAGGTGAGGGGCAATAAAACTTCATGTGTGATGGTGGATGACGGTACGTCCATCAATGTGTGCCCGCTGAAAATCTTGGCAAGATTGGGTATGAAAGCAACAGACTTGGATCCCTCCAGTATGACTATTAAGGCTTATGATGACAGTAAAAAGGGAGTTGAGGGTACCTTTGTGGCTATGGTCAAGGTAGGACGATTGAAGATGAGGTTGAGTTCACAGTACTGGACATCCCGGCTACTTTCGCCTTATTGTTGGGAAGACCTTGGTTTCACAAACTTGGGGGCGTACCTTCCACTTTGCATCAGATGATCAAGTTCCCGTATGAGGGAGAAGTTGTTACCATCCGGGCTGAGTTAGATAATGTCGTGGCTGCCTTGGAGATACAACCTTTCACGAGGTTTCAGGTGTCAGCTACTTTTGAGGAGTGGGTGGATCTTAGAGTGGCTAGGATTATGGAGAAAATGAAGTTTGAGCCGAGTAAAGGTTCAAAATTGCCAGATTTCAGAGGACAGACTACTCGGAAGGGTTTGGGGTACAAATCTGATGAAGAAAAGCCGAAGGTCAAGAAAAAGGGCCTGAAACTAATGGAATGCTTCGTGAAAGCTTCAGGATATCAAGGGGAGCCTGAACCTGTAGAAGTTAATGGGATTGTGGTGCCTGGATTTGAGATCTTCCAGGATTTGTTGGGTGAGAAACCACTGGCTGAAGAAGCTGTGGAAGCAGAGATTTGGGAAGAAGAATTGATGAAGTTAGAGAGCCTGACTCTGTGAGAGGACGAAAAACCTGAGGAAGATCTGATTGCAGAGGAAGAAGTGTCTATAGATGATGAAGACATTTACCTTCCTGATTTGTTTGAATGTACTTCCGCATTATCCAATAATAAAGACATTTCTTTTGCTTACTTACCTGAGTCATTTCCATTTACTCTGCACGAATCAAGCATATTTGACATCAGTTCAGCCAGAACTACTGCATTAACTTGGGTACACTTGAGAACCCCAAGGAAATTCTGATTGCAAGTGAAGTAAACCCCGAATAGAGGGAGAAACTAGAAGAAGTGTTGGTCAGATATGCCAAAGTGTTTGCTTGGTCCTATGAGGACATGCCTGGGGTAGACAGAAACATTGCCCAGCACACAATACCAACTTATCCGAATATGAGGCCAGTAAAACAGAAACTCCGACGGATGAGACCGGAATGGGCTGAGAAAGTCAGAGAGGAAGTTAAGAAACAGATAGATGTGGGGTTCCTGGAAGTAGTAAAATATCCGGAGTGGTTGGCTAATATAGTGCCGGTGCCAAAGAAAGATGGGAAGGTCAGAATGTGTGTAGACTACCGAGATCTCAACAAAGCTTGTCCAAAGGATGATTTTCCTTTGCCGCATATAGATGTTCTGGTTGATAGTGCAGTTTTATCTGCTATGTATTCATTTGCAGATGGATTTTCAGGTTACAATCAGGTTCTCATGACTGAAGAAGATAAACACAAGACTGCATTTGTTACCGAGTGGGGTGCTTATTGTTACAAGGTAATGTCGTTTGGGCTTAAGAATGCGGGGGCTACTTATCAGCGGATGGCCACTACACTTTTCCACGACTTGATGCACAAAGAGATTGAGGTGTATGTGGATGACATGATGGTGAAATCAGAGACCAGAGTTGGGCATATTGAAGCACTGGAAAGGTTTCTTCAGAGAGTTGACAGATACAACCTGCGACTAAACCCCAAGAAATATGTGTTTAGGGTGACATCAGGGAAATTGCTTGGTCATACAGTGGGAATGGGCGGAATAGAGGTAGACTCCGAAAAGATCAAGGCAATCACAGAAATGCCTGCACCGAAGACAGAAAAAGAAGTCAGAGCATTCTTGGGGAAGATTCAGTACATCAGTCGGTTTATTGCCAAGTTGACATCGGTATGTGAGCCTATCTTCAAACTGTTGAGAAAAGATCAGCCAGTGAGATGGAATGAACAGTGTCAGACAGCCTTCGACAGAATCAGAGAGTACTTGGTAAAGCCACCTGTGTTGAAACCTCCGAGACCGGGCAGACCTTTGATATTGTATTTGGCTATAGAATCAGAAGCACTGGGGGCTATGATGGTACGGGCAGATGAGACAGGGGTAGAACATGCAGTTTACTATCTGAGTAAGAAGATGCTCCCGTATGAGGCTCGATATCGAGAGGTTGAGAAGATTTTTCTTGCAGTGGTATGGGCTTCCAGAAAGTTGCGGCATTATTTCCAGTCTTACAAGATCCAGGTGGTGGCAAAGGAGAATCCTCTAAAATATCTTCATTCAGTGCCTTCACTAGTGGGAAAGTTGGGCAGATGGTTGGTATTGTTGACAGAGTTTGATATTGAGTATCTCACCTCCAAAGTGATCAAAGGGCGAGCAGTAGCAGAGTTTCTAGCATTGCAACCTGTTGAGGGGGATCAGTATAAGTTTGAGTTTCCAGATGAAGAAATCCAAGCAATAACAGTTCAGAGATGGAAGATGTATTTTGACGGAGCAGTGAATTACAAAGGAGCTGGAATCGGGATCGTGATAGTGACCCCCGAGGGAGAGACTTTTCCTTAGGCCAAGAGGTTGACATTCAGAGTGACTAACAACATGGCTGAGTATGAAGCATGTGCTTTTGGTTTGACAACATTGATAGCCTTGAAGGCCGGGAGTGTGGAAATCTACGGAGATTCTATGTTGGTAGTCCAGCAGATGCGAGGAGAATGGGAATTGAAAGAAGAACGGTTGAAGCCTTACCTTTTTCACCTCAGAAAATTGGCACAAGTTATCCCCGAGTGTAAGTTTCAGCACTTACCAAGAGAAGAGAATCAGATGGCAGATGCATTGGCTACACTGGCAGCGACTTGGGAAAATCCAGAAAAGTCAGTGATGAGACCGTTAATACTGACAACAGCAAGTAAACCTGTTTATGAGATAGAAGGAATTCTGGAAGTTGAAGCTGATGATGGTAAACCTTGGTATTATGACATTCAGAGGTATCTGGAACATGGTGAACTTCCGGAAAGGGCCGGCTGAAAAGACAGAATAGCCATTCAGAAGTTAGCTTCCCAGTATGTGATTTTAAAAGGGGAACTGTACAAGAGGCAGGCAAACGGTATTCATTTGAAGTGTTTGAGAAAAGAAGAAGCTCAACATGTAATGGAAGAAATACACGCCGAGGTATGTGGTCTGCACATGAACGGGTTGAATCTGTCCCGCAAGGTAGTGAGACAAGGTTTTTATTGGTCAACCATGGAAACAGACTGCGCGAAGATGGTAAAGCACTGTCATGACTGTCAAGCACATGGTAATTTGAATCACTTACCGCACACAGAATTGCACGGGTTGTCAGAGCCGTGGCCCTTCTCAGCATGGGGGATTGATATGATTGGGGAAATTCGACCGAATGCATCAAATGGGCATCGCTTCATAATAGTGGCAGTAGATTACTTCTCGAAGTGGGTGGAAGCCGAATCATTCTATAATGTTACAGCAAAGCAGATGGCGAATTTTATAGCTCGGAACCTCATTTGTCGGTATGGTATGGCGCATCATGTAGTAACGGACAATGGAGTTCAGTTTCAAGGAGAGACAAAGGCAATGTTACAGAGGTATGGGATAGGCCACCACAAGTCATCACCGTACAGGCCGCAGGCAAATGGGGCAGTTGAGGCAGCCAACAAGAATATAAAGACAATTTTAGCCAAGATGACGGAAAATTGCAGAGATTGGGCCGAGAAATTACCATTTGCTTTATGGGGGTATAGAACATCAGTAAGAACAGCAACAGGGGCCACACCTTACTCTTTGGTCTATGGAATGGAAGCAGTATTGCCAGTAGAAGTGGAAATACAGTCTATGAGGGTATTAGTAGAGGCAGAATTACCGGAACGGGAATGGGCCGCACAGAGGTTTGATCAGTTAGCACTATTGGATGAGAATAGAATGAAGTCTTTGTATCACATGCAGTTGTATCAGAAGAGACTAGCTCGGGCATTCAACAAGAAAGTACGTCATACCAAGATCAGAAAGAGTGATTTGGTACTTAAGCAGTCGAGGCCGTCGACAACAGATCCGATAGGAAAATTCAGACCTAACTGGGAAGGACCTTACATAGTACATAAGGTAATGGGAAATGGAGCAGTGAAGCTATCAGACTTGGAAGGAAACGAGTTCACCGAGCCGATCAATGTAGACAGATTGAAGCAATACTTTGCCTGAGGGGGAGAAGACTGAGCAGTTACCACGGGAATTAGCAGAAGACCTAACCCAACTGAATAAGAAAATCATTCATGCATACACGTAACATTGCATTCTCTTCGTGTTTGTTTATGTTTTGTGTTCGCATGTTCGAAGGAAGGAGAAAGCGGCAGAAATGCGCCAAATAGCTTCAACGCAATTTCAGTTTTTGGGATGAGTCCCAAGGGGCGAGGCCCATATCAGCTTGGGGGCGAGGCCCATATCATGCCATCTGCGGGTATGGAGACACATCATCAGTTCGAGGGCGAGGTCCCTATAGTCAGCGGTGTTGGGTCGAGGTGCCCAGTGTCGAGGTGCCCCCGTTGTTGGTTGTAATTCCGGGTCGAGGTGCCCAGGGTCGAGGTGCCCACTATATCATCAGTTCGAGGGCGAGGTCCCTATAGTCAGCGGTGTTGGGTCGAGGTGCCCATGGTCGAGGTGCCCCCGTTGTCAGTTGTAGTTCCGGGTCGAGGTGCCCAAGGTCGAGGTACCCACTACATCATCAGTTCGAGGGCGAGGTCCCTATTGTCAGCGGTATTGGGTCGAGGTGCCCAGGGTCGAGGTACCCCCGTTGTCGGTTGCAATTATCGGGACGCATCCCAGGATCGAGGTCCGCTGCAGTACCAACTCAGCTCAAGGCAGCAGCCGAGCCAGGTAAGTAAAAATGCATTGCATAACTTTGATAGGATTGTTCAAAGTCACACACTGCACAAGTCCCATCAAAGTGGGGGCGACTGTAGGCATTGCATTTTCGCATGTGAAACCCGATGATGAGTCTCAGTTGGAGGCACTACCTTTTTAGCTAAGGATATTGCGGGAAACGGAGGTCGGAAGGGGAAATTCAGAATAAGTACGTCATCAGGTTCATTTTACAAGTTCAATGTCTTCGTTAGTGCTGCGTTCGTTACTTTGTTCGAACTTCAGGCAGATTATGGACGTTCGTGCCGCGTTTGAATTGGCGTTCGAACGGCGTCGTGTTTCTGGTTTTGCTGCTAGCCTCGCACCCCAGCCCATTTAGCCCCCAAAGCCCATAAAACACATCCCAAATTAATTAAATTAAACATTAAATATTAAATAAAATATTAAACCATTTACCAATTAAATAAAACATAAAATAATCATACCTAATAAAGATAAATCAAATACATTAACTTCCTAACTAAACAAATCACATACTAAATTAAAAAAGATGTTATGCCTAATTAAAAGCAATCATAACAAATTAAAGATATTGACTTCCTAATCTAGCCAATTTTGTCCCCCCTCAATCTTTGACTTTCCTTGCTCAACACCAAATCAAATCCCTTCCTTGTGAGACAAGGTGAAGCCCTAGCCCTTCTCTATATAAACAACCCCTAACCTAGCCACCCCTCCTCTCCAATCTCTCACAATTCACGCCCATATATGCCCAAGAAATCCTAGCACTCTTACGCATACAGCAACAAGAAGCAACACAAACAATTCTCTTGATCTCCACCCTCACTTCACCGAAAAACACCTTAAACATCCCTAAAATCCTAAACAGTAACATCAAAAGTTACACACCCTAAGCCTCCTTGAACAACCGAAAAATACAGCCCTTAAACCCCTAAAAAAACGCAAAAAAAACAGTAGCTAAACAGTCCACTAAACAGTAAGCAGAAATACAGAGGAAACGGCAGCGAAACCGCAAGGAAACAGCAGCAAAACGGAGTCGAAACAGTAGCTTGAGCGGCCGAATAGCGAAGGAAAAGGCAAACCAGTGAACCAGAAAAGTTACGGAGCGTTACCCCTTCCGATCTTCGTTAAACGCGAGTCCGAGAGACGGCTTAAAAGGTTAGACATGAGTACTTTTCCTACACTCATCTTCATTTGATTTTGTTATTTATTTTGACTGTGTTTTACCTATTTGTTGAATATTGTTTGTGTATGATGTGTGTTGTGGGTATTGGATGAATGGAATGGTGTCATCTCTTGTGGTATATCGGATGGAAACCCAGACGTAAATTCCGTAACCGAATCCAATGGACGGTAGTGCGGTCTGTACTTGGGATACAACTCCACGTACCACTCGAGTAAACGGCACCTTCTTTTGATTCATGTTGGTTTGATTTATCTATTTTTCGTTACTTAAAATCTATATGTTGCTTATTTGTGTATGATACAATCGAGTGCATGGGCTTAGTAAGTGCAATGAAAAGGTCCCCTAATTAGAGGGGGTAAAATCCTTCACCACGATGCTTTGCCGCACCGATTGATGTGTGTTCGGTTGAATGCGAGATACGTTCAATCGGGCATACTAAGTTTGATATGATTGTCTTTATTTTTGTATGCATGATTCAATCGAGTGCATGGGCTTAGTAAGTGCGATGAAAGGTCCCCTAATTGGAGGGGTTAAAATCCTTTACCACGATGCTTTACCGCGCCGGTTGATGTGTGTTCGGTTGAATGCAAGATACGTTCAATCGGGCACACTATGTTTAATATTATTGCTTTTAATTCTTTGTATGCATGATTCAATCGAGCGCATGGGCTTAGCAAGTGTGATGTGAGATCCCCTACGGGGAAGGGTTAAAACCCTTTTACCACGATGCTTTGCCGCGCCGGTTGATGTGTGTTCGGTCGAATGCAAGATACGTTTGATTGGACATATTGAGCTTGACATTTTCATCTTTATTCTTTGTGTTGCATGCATCAGGTCTGGTTCTGTTCGAACGCGTTCTCGGACGCTACACGAACGCAAACCTTCTGTTTATCGTTCGAACGTGTTCTCGAACGCTACGCGAATGCACACGCACTTTCTTAGTCTCGTAATGCATCAGGTCTGGTTCTGTTCGAACGCGTTCTCGAACGCTATACGAACGCGAACCTTCTGTTTACCGTTCGAACGCATTATCAAACGCTACGTGAACGCACACGCACTTTCTTTGTGTTGCATGCATAAGGTCTGGTTCTGTTCGAACGCGTTCTCGACGCTACACGAACACGAACGCAACCTTCTATTTACCGTTCGAACGCGTTTTCAAACGCTACGCGAACGCGCACCCACTGAACTGAGTCCTCTTCATTAGATTTCACACGCATAATTTTCCTAATAGCTATCCCCACATGTATGAATACAATGTGTTTAATGTATTGCAATTCATATACTTATTCCATGATGACATTTGAGTATTATTCCTTGTGGTATATCGGATGGAAATCCAGACGTAAATTCTGTAGCCGATTCCGAATGGACGGTAGTGCGGTCTGTATTTGGGATACAATTCCACGTACCACTTGGAAAAGTGCCCATATGTATGCTTGTATGGTTAGTATGTATGCTGGTGTGTTTTCTTGAACATGATATGCCAATAAAGTTGTATGTTCGTTGCTACTTTGATGTGTTTTCAAGCATGCAATCTTAGATGTGAAATGTATGTAAATTTAGGTGTAATTTTTATTTTTGCGCATTTGGATTTAGAAGCATGATACTCTTGGAAATAAGTGTACTTAAGCTTGATTAAATTATCACATAAATCCTTTCATTACAAGTGACATAAGTAAGGGACCATTCCGAACTCAACGGTTTGAGGTCTTCCCTTGCGAGGGGTGAGTGCGGCCTTAAATCTCATTTTCCCGGTTCACACCGGGTGGCGACTCCATTATTCTCCGGTTTAGTCCCCCGTGGCTACTCCGTACTCCCGACTAGGCCGCGAGCCTAGGACAGCGTGCGTCGCCCAGCTTCTGTGTTCCCACACACAGAGTGACACATCTATCTCCATATATTTGACGTACTGACTAAGGAAAGCTTCATTCAAGTCTCTCTAATGATCCTTTACTTTCTTTTCCAGATTGTGGTATCATACCACTAGTGCTCTTTTGAGCGACATAGCAAACATCTTTAGAACTTGGTGTTCAGACAGGCCAATGGCACTCAACATGGACACATATTGGCGAATGTGTACTTTAGGGGTCTCCGCTCCCATCGAACTTAGTCATATCAGACATCTTAAACTCGGGCGGGGAACTGTTCTTCAAAAGCCATTACACCAAAATCTATGAGGTCTTCATGTTTACCCTTTATCTTTTGGGTAACTGACTACATTTTTCCTTTAACTTTTGTAGCTCGGCCTCGATTTGGGTCTTAGTCATTTTTCTCATGGCATATTTTGAAATGTCATCTTCATCATCTATTATGGGATTATCTTCAATTATCTTATTTTCGGGGCTCCTCATGCCTCTTGTCACTAGTCTCAGCCCTCAGCGTCTGGGTCACTATTTAATTAGCCATGACATTGATCAAGGTCTGCAGTTGTTCCGCTAAATTATTTATGGTGTTTTCAAGTTGGTCCATTCAGAAACTTTCATTGTTGGCTATTCATGTGTTGCTTATGATTGGCTTCTTTACTAGTCTTCATTTCTCTCTAACCCAACGCCCTACTATGATGGCTTTATTCACAAAGTGTTAGTATGATGCATGTATGCATGAGATTCATGAAATGCAAGGTTAGTTCACACAACATACATCCTTCCAACCTTATTTATTCCACACACGCGATAAGTCAATATCTGCCCTAGGTGAGGCTTCGCTTATATACCAACCGAGGATACACAAGATCGTTCTCTCTTATGCTAAAGGTAAACCTTGGCTACCTCGATTATATTCCATCGTTGAAAGACAAAGACCGCCCATTAAAAAAATGACTAATTTAAATATGGGGATCGTGCCATTGTTTAAAAATGATGAATCGGACCCTTAATAATTATGGTAATTAAGGATGGGCAGGGAAATATTTAGAAATCTCCAAATAGGCCAATATATGACGTACCTTTTTTGAATGAAAATCAGTGCGAGCATCAGACTCATGCCTTGGCATATTTGGATTATAGCTAAATATTCCAAGTCCAACGAAGTTGTCATACATGGTGGCTCATTGACATTTCAAAACATTCAATCAAATTATTGTGGAACACAAATTTGTTATAATGAAATGGCCCAACAAGTTCTTTGTCCCACGATAAAGAGATTAAATGGTTTCAAATGGCTATGGCCCAATCACAAGAAATTGAGAGGCTTATAGGATAATCAACTACGGCTTTTAAGTGGGCTCATAAGGGTATGGTTTAAGCTCTTATCAGCGAAGGGTTGCCCACAACTTGGATTCCCCACTCATAGGTTTAATCAACCAAGTGGACGCACCTTTTGTATACCCAAGGGTACATGCTAAAAAGTGGTGGTTATCATCACATACCAATCCACATTTTGAGTGAAAGGGATTTCTTGATACATGATGCCATCAAGGTTTAAAAAAGTATGCAAAAATAATGAAGACATGGTTCATCTCAGTCTTCCCATGGATAATACAAGGTATTTTTTCGAGGTAGATTCTCTATCTCTAATGGAGTCTCCATCTGTAGGAGCGAAGCATGATTTCCCGCTATGTTTATGACGTCAGCGACTACAACATGTGTGAGCTCGCAGCTCGTAGAGAGTACATAGTCTCACATGGGGAATCAAAGAATAATGGAGTCGCCATCAAGTATGAAATACTGAGAATGATTTAAGGTCGTACTACATCCCTTGCAAGGTCCGACCTTAAATTCATTTGGGTTCGAAATGGTCTCTTACTAATACCAATATAATACTAAAGTTCAAAAGAGGATCCACAAGTCTTATAATGCATACATCATATAAAAGCAGTCTATATTTCATGCAGTAGCCATGCATTCATGAAAGCAATAATAACGGAAACAATAAAGGATAAAACAAACTCGACCTGACATATCTGGGGTCTAGCCGGATATACATTAACATTATATATATAGTTGGACATAATGGATGTCTGGTCAAATTTACTGCGTAAACCAGAATGCCCGGAACGCCCAGAACATAGAACCATGCAATAAATAACAGGGATATCTCATGGCATGCTTGAAACCAGTATTCATAAGGTGCATAATCATGTATAAATGTGATGGTAAGACAATGATAAAACAAACTGAATAATCACATGATAATAATAATGAGAAAGCAGTAAAGGAGACACGCATAATTGTTTCCAAGTGGTATATGGAATTGTATCCCAAATGTATACCACGTTATCATCCATTCGGAATCGACTATGGAATTTACATATGAGTTTCCATCCTATATACCACAGGGAAACAAGTATGCGGACGGATGTAGCCAGTTAATACGACCGAAATTACTTTATGACAGATGTATGTCCGGTCGAACATACAAGATGTCAGGTCGGATATATTGTGTCAAAACAGTAAATGCAAAAATTAAAGTTTAAGGGCCCTCAAGTCTTACCTTAGGTGTAATTTGGCTCCGAGAACACATTTAAGATCTTGGTTGATTGTTGGATTTATCTAATGGAGAGAGATTTATGGTTTACTGTTTGCTGGTTGTTTATTTGCAGGTATACTTCTGACTACTTTTTGTTTCTCTGTGTATGTGTATGTGTTTGATTGATCAAGGCCAAAAATCTCTTTTACTGGTAAAGACGTTCCTTTTTATAAATGGTGTATATGGCTAACTTAAGGAAAAGATCTCTCTTGTTAAGGAAAGAGATAGTTAGGAAAAGTGATTAAGAAGACAATTGGTTAAGAAGGAAAAATTATATGTGTTTATGGAAGTTTGTTGACGAGGAAAATGGTTTGTGTTTTATGGAAGATGGTTAAAAGGAAAGAGAGATCGAATTCTTCTTCTGCAAATCCGAAAATACGACACATATCCGGCCTGAATTAGGCTATGTCTGGCCATATATGATGGTTATGTCCTGCTGGATGTGATGGTTTATATCCAGTCGGATGTAGATAGTTCTTCTCCAGTATTTAAACCCTACAATCCCCAAAACTTTCATGTGGTGTCCCTATAGGAGACTCATTATCGAACCATATAAAATACAATATCTATAGTCGCCCCCACATAATGAGGGTTAAATATCATTACTCAAAAAAAAAAAAAAAAAAAAAAAAAAAAAAACATGGCCTAGAAGCTCCCAAAAGATGTGAGTTTTTTCCAAGCCCAAGCACAAGGCCCGTAAACAACCCATTTTTCTCTCTTCTCTCTCTCTCTACATAACCCCTTGTTGAGTTGGTTTCCTCCCATTTATTATAAAGAGGTAAACCAAACCCTTTTACTTGAATTTCTTCATGTGTACAAGTTTCCCTTTTGACCATTAACCTGATTCTTTTATTGGGTTGATTCCATTATTTGCTTGCCTATAAACTACTTTTAATGTGGAGACGATTAAGATAATGTTGTATCTGTTTGCTTCAATGTTTTAACATCTACTCCTGATTTTTGGATTCCCAATCGGTTCCTGTGTTGGGCTTGTTTTCATCTGATCTGAATCGGCTCCCTTCCCAATTTCGCTTTCTGGGTATTTCAGATTTTTCTGTTTTGGTGGTTAATTGTCACTCTATTTATGGCTGATTATGTTTTTCTTATCATGTTGTTATTGTTTTGTTGTGGATTGCTTTTGGTCTGGAGCTAATTTTATACTCTCCTTTTTTTTTTTGGCATTTATTTTTGTGAGTATCTAGACCAGATTTCATGTTATTGGTTTTGACTGTTTGTTCTGGGATTCATAGATTATTTGATTGTTCTGATGAGGATTGAATTTCCTTTCTTATACTTCCTAAGCACCGTGTATGACTGTGGGCTAGTTACTCGTCTTGAATTTGAATGGCATGGCTGTTCTAATTGATTGAAATGATTTTTGGCTTCTAGTTTAGTACTTGGTTTAGATAAATTGACATGGTATTCGGGCATCCCAATTCTGAACTTGTTAGAGTTCACTTTCCAGAACTGCAGTCACAGTCTCAGAGAACATTAAGAATTTGAATGGCATGGCTGTTCTAATTGATTTTTCGTGAAGATATTTGTTTCCTTCTGTCCCAAGGGATGTTGAATCCAAATGTCAAATTGATTGGCGATTCGCTTAAAAGGATGGATGTCTAATCAAATCAAACTGCAAAATCCAGCTTTCAATATACATATGGTGTGGATTATAGGAATTCATGTATAACTTCAAAGTTATACAAAACTTATTGCTGTTATTTGAAGAAAATAATTAAAATGAACAGCATTGAAGTTATATAGAACTCCTATTCGACTTCTTTTAGGAAGGAAACAAGGGTTATCGTTGAAATTTAACTAGAGTTCAAAATATGGCTAATGGCCATAGTAATAGTAGATTTACATTTTTATGTTATTTTGGAACCAGTGGATGAGCATTATAGTTCTGTCTATCTGATAGATGGAATACTGCAGAGACGGTTCAGTGAATATGGATAACAATGTAAAGTGGTATTATGAGATGAATTGTTTTGCCTGTTGGAAGTTGGATGCATAAGCACGTGGATAATGATTTCCACTTTGTATTAAGAGGGATTTCAATTCTCTGTTTTATTTTTCGTTTATTGGGTCATCAGGTGAAGGAAATACCAAATTACCAAAATCCGACAGCAGTTTTCGACCCCCTAAAAGGTAATGGTAATATACAATCTCTATATAGAATTTGAGGCAGAAGTATTTTTGGATTCTGCTTGATCAGACTTCACTATTTTAGTTCGTGACGTGTACTTTGAAAATTTGATTGAATGTCTTGATGAAATGCATTGTAATACTACGGGAATACCCTTTATATGGGTTACATGACATCTGAACATAACATCCCAGTTTTTTGGCCACATTAGCATATTGTTAAATGAGATAGGGCTCTCCTTCCCAAGTATGTACTGATGGCTTACAAAGTTACAAGTTACAATATTGGTTTCTTCCAACTTTTAGTTAATCTTATTTTCTTGTTGCCCTCATTGTTTTATCCTTTTACATTTTGTTACAACCCTGGCGCCTAGTTAAGTTGTTGAGAGACTTGGCTTCTCTAGCATGTCAGCAACCTGGATCTCTGTACAATCATTGTTAATTTCCAACTGATGAACCCCAATGATAATGCAAGCATGAGCTGTGAGAGAGTACAAGGAATGGAGTTGCCTTGGGAAAATTCCAATTTACATATGCCGTAAATTTAATATTGAAGCTGAAAAGTTGAACTATAATATTAGAGTTACCCTGATGAGCAAGCTTCGTGAAAGAAATGCAATTCTAGAAAGATAGAAGTTTACTCTGAGATTCTGCTTCATATCTTTTATTTAAAGCCACATAAATGAATATGTGGTGATTGGTACAAGTAAGTTTATGGATGTGATTAAAGATTTGAGCCCCACTGCCCCATTATAGTTGAATCTATCATTTTTATTTTAATAAAAACCTGGTGGAATTAATTACACTGTTGGCAATATTTCTTTTCAACTGATAAACTTTGAAGATTACTGAGAGAAAAGAGGGAAAGGATGGGGATTTATAACCTGATGATTATAGTTCTCTGTTAAGAAAAGATAGCAATCCAAGTTGCTGTAAAAAGTCAACACGTAGCAGTGATTTTAAATCTATTTGTAATTAGAATCTTGCATGATCATGATGAGATTGGTATTTTTGTGGTTTTTGATCAGATATCGTACATCCAACTTTTGAAACTCTAGTATGTTGTGCAGGAAATTATTTATCGTGATTCATTGGAAGCACTTTAAGTATCCTATCCTTTTGTTTTGCTGCCATTTTGAATATATATGGGCTGAGGTGCGCATTTCATGGGAGGTGTAGAGGATGATGAACCAGCCTCAAAGCGCGTGAAACTATCCTCTGTAGAACTGAGAGGGCTTTCCAACGGTTCCGCTTTTAGAGAGCCTGTAGCTGGGTCTTCAAGAGACTTGATGGCTCGACCCCTACCATCTGAAGAGGATGAAGACATCATTGGTCCTACTGGAGTTATTAAAAGAGCAGAGTTTGTCCGAATTATTGCCAAGGCTCTATATTCTCTTGGTTATACAAAGAGTAGTGCTCGTCTAGAGGAAGAGTCGGGGATATGCTTGCACTC
Organism: Zanthoxylum bungeanum; assembly: GCA_019454045.1. NCBI lineage: Eukaryota > Viridiplantae > Streptophyta > Magnoliopsida > Sapindales > Rutaceae > Zanthoxylum > Zanthoxylum bungeanum. Next base: position 18,297 of record SKCR01039573.1, on the reverse strand, counting down.
TTCTGTGGTAAATCTGTTTATGCAGCAAATTATTGATGGCCATTGGGATGAAAGCGTGGCCACATTGTCTAAGATTGGTCTAGTAGATGAAAATGTTATTAAATCAGCTTCTCTCCTGATATTAGAGCAGAAGTTTTTTGAACTTCTGGGTGCTGAGAAAGTCATGGATGCTTTGAGGACATTGAGGACTGAGATTGCACCTCTTTGTATCAACAATAGTAGAGTCCGGGAACTTTCTTCTTGTATTGTTTCTCCTTCGAAGTGTATATTAGTTGGTTCTCCAAAAAGAGATATTGTGAGGGCAAAGTCTCGGCCAAAGCTGCTGGAGGAATTGCAGAAACTGCTTCCCCCAACGATTATGATACCTGAAAGAAGGTTGGAACATTTAGTTGAACAGGCCCTTGTATTGCAACGAGAGGCCTGCATGTTTCATAATTCCTTGGACAGGGATATGTCATTGTACACTGATCATCAGTGTGGAAGAGATCAAATTCCTTCTCAAACATTACAGGTTAGATCTTGCTTTGCAGTGATTAACGGCTAAAGTTTCATAAGAGCTTATAGATTGATTGTTTAGCCTAGGATCTTAAAACAAAAATTTCTGTGCTAGTTGCAATTTTTTCTTGATATCAGCAACCCAAATAAATATTACATTATTGGTTATCTACCATCTTCTTCTCATTGATTTCTTCTCTGTTTGATGAACTCTATTCGGTATGCAGAACTATCATTTTTCACATGTGATGTGGGAAACATATAGCTTCCAAATAAGTATAAACTAATTATTTAGAATTAAGTTCTAGCTTGGGTTACTGGTTAAAGCTTTCATGACATGGATTGGCACCTGTTACTTTTCTGGACATATAAAGGAATGGACTTGGAATCATGGAGCAATAATAGTGAATACTAGAATCAGTTTCTGGCGTGAGGGTTACTGTCATCAAAGCTGGAAATATGTAGTGAAATCTGTTCATGCTTCTGCAATTTTTTTCCCTTCAAGTAGACTAAGTGCTGTCAATAGCAATGACTATTGAAAATTTTAGTTTTATTACTAGGATTTAATGTTTCGTCATTTAATTGCAACAGATATTACAAGGTCACACTGATGAAGTTTGGTTCTTGCAATTTTCACACAATGGGAAATACTTAGCTTCATCATCCAGCGACCGATCAACAATCATATGGGAGGTAAGATTGTTTCCTTTGAATGTTGGTTTCTGTTTCTTTTCTTTCCTCTTCTTGCTTATATATTATCTCCTTTGTTTACCCTATGAAATTGGATTTGAATAAATTTTCCATAGTATCGCATATGAATTATTGTGATGTGTTGTTATACTCTTTTTTTCTTTCTTCTTAATCTATGCTTTGAAAGGACCTTAACATTACTCTCTGTCAGGGCGAAATTTAACATTTGGGTGTTTATTCATTTTGACATTGGAAGATGAACTTGGTTAAAAGATATCATGCATAACATACATTGTCATTAGAGTTATTATAATGTGTGGAGCTGTGTTTGCATTTCATGTTATTTTATTAAAATTTTTATTCAACTCAAAAATTTTGAATTGGTTATAACTTTGATAACACGAAGTCTTGACTGTAACATTCTTAATCAATAAACTTCTATAATTTGTAATAATATTCACTTTATAACTGCAATTAAAATGCCAGGTTTATCTACAATGTTTTTGTTGGGGTAAACATGTCGAGTGTTTTAATATCTCCTGTCATCCTTAGAATACACAAATTTTCGGATTAAAGATATGGACATGATACTATGACAAAGAAAGAGAAGATATTTGATCATGTTAGGAGGAGAAGAAAGTACACAATGAGGAATTTTTCAATGCTTTTGCTTGAATCCCTGAAAGGAGCAAGGAAAAATAAAATATTAGAAAGAGTCAGAGAACTGAGTCTTTTTTGCCAATTGAATAGGAGAATAGAAGGATATTCAAGAACGAGGAGAGACTATAGAGGAAAATTGGGGAGAAGGGTTTAGAGAAACTCTTTATGAAAGATTAAACTTTTATTTGTTTTTTGATTCTTAATTTTGTCAAGAGAAAGCCTATTAAGGATTTTTAAAACCTAAAACGCAGAGTAAAGCTATCTGTTTGGATACTTATGTAGATGATGATGTTTTCCCAAAACTATACTTATGTAGATGATGATGTTTTCCCAAAACTTGATATCAATTTTCTGTTGGGTAAAGATGATGTTTGGGCAAAAAGTCTTAGCCTGGTCTACTTTTAGAATCTCATGCTACTCCAATTTATTTCTGTTAGGTATGCTAGGAGACCAGTTTATTTTCTTTTTGGTATGGTAGGAGTCGAAGTTATTATCCAGCTAGGGGTTCAAATTTTAAACTCCTGAAGATTTGAGTCATTTTTGTACATATTATATATATAGGCCTCCCAGTGCACTATAAGTCTATAATTAGCTATATCCCTCTCATTATATGCAGCTGTGAATGTTTCTGGGTCAGAAGTATTGGGCCATGCCTCTCATATTCTCTTGTTTCTAAACTGTAATATGCAAATTAATCTTATTATCTGTAATTGACGTTTGTAGGTCAATCTCAATGGTGTAGTGACATTAAAGCATAAATTATCTGGTCACCAGAAACCTGTCTCTTGTGTTTCATGGAGCTCTGATGACCAACAGCTTCTTACTTGTGGAGCAGAGGAGGCTATCAGGCGCTGGGATGTTTCTTCTGGCAATTGTCTCCATGTTTATGAAAGAGCTGGTCTTGGCCTGGTTTCTTGTGGGTGGCATCCAGATGGGAAATGGATCTTTTCTGGTGGTAATGATAAGAGTATCTGCATGTGGGAATTAGATGGGAAAGAGCTAGAGTGTTGGAAAGGCCAACGAACTTTAAAGATTTCTGATTTGGAAGTAACGAGTGACGGAAAGCAGATTATAACTATGTGTAAAGAATCTGCCATACTATTACTTGACAGGGTAGCAAAAGTTGAGAGGTATATCAAAGAGGATCAAACAATAACATCATTCTCATTATCTAAAGATAACAAATTCCTGCTGGTGAATCTTCTGAACCAAGAAATCCACCTTTGGAACATAGAGGGTGAAGTCAAGCTGGTTGCCAAGTACAAAGGTCATAAACGCACTCGTTTTGTTATTAGGTCTTGTTTTGGTGGGTTTGAGCAAGCTTTTATTGCCAGTGGGAGTGAGGATTCACAGGTATGTATTTTTGTTCTACTTTTAGGTTCGATTGCCTTAGTATTTGCTACTTACAGTCAATTGATCAATCTGGTTATACAGTGCTGACAATGACTTTTATGACTTAACATGAAATCTGACTTCATGAAAGAAGAAGATATAAACAGCAGTATATGATCTTTGATTCTTTTCATGGTGCCTGAATCTATGTCATCTTTCCAAGGGCAGTAATTGGGATATCACTTTTGTTTTGTATAGGTTTATATATGGCATAGAGCCTCAGGCGACCTCATTGAGGCATTACCTGGTCATTCTGGAGCGGTTAACTGTGTGAGCTGGAACCCCGCGAATCCTCACATGTTGGCATCAGCCAGTGATGATCGTACTATTCGGATATGGGGCTTGAAAGCTCTTAATGTGAAGGGTAAGGATTGTCACAGCAATGGCGTCCACTACTGCAATGGAGGAACTTGAAACCCAAAACAGCAAATTCTTCATCTCGTAATTCCTTGACCATTGCTTTTCTGTTAATACTTCATTTACATTTCAAGCCAGACATTCAATACAAAAACAAGCTTGTGATAGGTTAATTATCATTCTCATAATAAATATGTACTCTCATTAAAATCTCTTAATCTCAATTTATTTTTCTCATGCAAATCTTTATCTAGTACTTGGCTGAATTGTGCTAAGCATAATTTATATATTAAAAAAAATAGTACAAAGCTCAGATCAGCATGTTAGAATTGCAGGAGAGAATTAGCAAAGATACGAGAGTATGCCATAAAATAATCGAATATCCACAAGCTCTTTCCAGCCAACTCCCTTGATTAGAAACTCAGAATCTTGTAAAAAGGACCGAGACAATTCAAAAATAAACATCATTTATCAAGTACATAAAAAAAATTGATTAAATGTGTCAAGCAACACTGAAAGAACTGGCAGCGCTCTCCAGAAACTTTCTTGCTCCCTTAAACCACCTCGTGTCTCCAGCTTGAGCCTGGCAGATGTAAGTAAAGCTTGCCATCTTTAACTGTGGCAGTAATTAGCTGATGCTTGCCGCTTTCATCTCCGTCGGCAGTTCTTGTCTATACAAACAAGTAGTACGGTCCTCGGCTTGTAGCCTCCAAGATGTTAGCTGTTGCCACTCCATCATTGTCGAAACCACCCTATTAGTAAATATTTCAGTGGATTATAATCAAGACACTTGATGGTATAGCTTTCCGTTCATCAGATTAAAGCAGTTTGAAGAGGGGAAATCATGGAATTAAGAGTATGACAGGAACCCAAAAGAGTGGAGAATGCTTAGATGAATATGTAGGTGGATTATGAGAGACATAGTTGAAAATGAAATACTTGAGAAGAAAATGGGTGTAGTATTGATAGAATAAAAGATGAGAGAAACACGACTAAAATAGTTCGAGTCTGCAATGTAGACCACCAAGTACTTCGGTGAGAAAATGAAAGCATATGGTATTGTTACATGTCAAGCGATGTTAACGAATATTTAAATTGACATAAATATAAAACATAAAGAGAGACGTATATGTTGGGTCTAGTTTTGGATGATAAATTCTGTAACAAAATATGTCAAATTGAGTTGTGATGGGTCTTGAAGAATTGGAGATGATTGGACGGCACGACACGGCGTTCGAACGGCTCACGTTCGTGTCACATTCGTCTAAGTGTTCGAACGAAACCTTCCAGTGGCTTCGTGTTCAAGCAGCGTTCGTCCCATAGTTTGAACAAAACTTTCCGGTGTCTTCACGTTCGAGTTGCGTTCGTTGGCATGTTCGAACGTGGTTTGCATAACAATGTGTGTTCGTCACAGGTTTGAGTTGAGATGGGTCTTGAAGAATTGGAGATAATTGGATGGCACGACACGGCGTTCGAATGGCTCACGTTCATGTCACATTCGTCTAAGTGTTCGAACGAAACCTTCCAGTGGCTTCGTGTTCAAGCGGCGTTCGTCCCATAGTTCGAACAAAACTTTCCGGTGTCTTCACGTTCGAGTTGCGTTCGTTGGCACGTTCGAACGTGGTTTGCATTACAATGTGTGTTCGTCACACGTTTGAGTTGTGATGGGTCTTGGAGATGATTGGATGGCACGACACGGCGTTCGAATGGCTCACGTTCGTGTCACATTCGTCTAAGTGTTCGAACGAAACCTTCTAGTGGCGTTTGTCCCATAGTTCGAACAAAACTTTCTGGTGTCTTCACGTTCGAGTTGCGTTCGTTGGCACGTTCGAACGTGGTTTGCATAACAATGCGTGTTCGTCACACGTTTGACTGGCGTTCGAACGCCCACGCATTTTTTGAAGGTTTTTGGAGACTCGGAAACTTTATCTATGTAAAGAAAGCCTTAGTCATTTTACTCAGGGTTGGAAACACAAAATATAGAGCCTCTATATTTTTTTTTCCTATTGTCTGATTGAATCTCATGTATTCTTTCTTTTGGTGAGTTCTCCTTTGATAATCATCAACACAAACACAATCTTAGCCAATACCCTAAACCTTCAAAGTTATAAGGTGGAGATTGGTAGTCGGAGTTTCGACATTATGAGTTTGCGAATTTGATTCACTCAGAGACTTCAGAGGTTCTGAAGAAGGTTGCTTGATGCGGGCTCGATGAGTTATTCGGGTTATTACAATATAGGTATTTGAGTCGGCAAAGTTTTTGTCATAGGCTACATAACCATCACTTTAAGTTTTCTCTATATGGTGAATTTGTGTGGTAACCTATACCGGAGTGGTTTTTCTCTATTAAGAATTTTTCACTTCGTCAACAAATTTTTGTGGTGATTGAGTTTATTGCTTGTTATTTTCAGCTTGTTCATTATTACATAGATTAGGATTGTGGCTATTGATTAGTAGTAAGGGTGTATCCTTTTAATCATATAAATAATAATTATGACTTATCTTAAATTATTGTAGTTAGATTTTTATTTCTGCAAGATTACACATATTCCCTCATATGTGTATAAGGGTCAGAACCTAATCTTAATTTCACCATATAGTAATATTTATTGAATTTAATGAGGAAATGATTTCGGATAAAGTACAATAACATAAGTTCTTGCAACCGTTTTCAGGAAAATACTTTTGTTTGGTCATGAATATGTAATTAGGAAATTAGCTCAGAAGAAGTATTGCCGAAAAAGGCTTGTTTTCCCAGCAAGTAGTCCACCAACAAAGAAACAGCAGAGTGCATTTTTCAACCAACAATTATCAACAAAACTGGTCATAAACAGAACTAGAAAAACCCATGACTGGATCCTAAATCTCTAGATTGATAATAAACACACACACGAATGAACAAATTAAATCATCAATTGCAGCAAAAATTTCAAACAAAACAAGAGTGATCGTAGGAGTAAACCTAGTCGATGATGGATTTCTTGTCAGTAGTGACATTGCTGTTGGCATCAAAGTTGTCTTCGTATCTAAGAACCTGACTAGGGTACTCTACCTCTTTGCTAAGGTTCCATTTTGAGGGAATTGATAGCTTTAACCCTTCTTCATTATATGGCAAGAAGTCTGTGTTTTGTCTTTGGCTTCCCCAACACATTTGCTGCCAACAAATTACACTTCATGAAAGCATTTTCATCATCACAGTACATTACTACCACCCAGAATTTCTTTCTCTAAGGTTATGTTGGAATTAGTGGAATATGATAGTTTATAATATAATGTAATCTAGCTTAATGGAATGAAATAGGGAGTAATGTACTATAATTTTATTTAGAAAGTAAAGGAGGATTTACAATATGATACTCAAAATTTTGATCGAATGAGAGATGAATGATTAAATGATAACTTAATTGTTTAAATTAAAAATGATATATTTGATTATTTAGATAATACATTTTTTCAACACATAAAATCCCCTCAAGGACAAATAGATTTCCTATTAATGATTATTAAAACTGTGATATATTATTATCGAAAATATAAAATTATATTATAGAAGACATTCCACGTGTGTTGTTGTAAATTATATATACTTTTATGAGCCTTTGAAACTTTCCCGAGAAAAAGAATGGTATAAACTTGATCCTCAATTCTTCATGCTTCTCATGAGTTTTGAATGCCAAATCACAATTGTGGACATCTTTCCTCTTAAATCATTAATAATTGAAATCTCTTAAATCAATTAAGTAATGACGCAGTTAGTTGCGGAGCCACTAAGATATGAAAATACATAAATATTCAACCTTCCGGTTGAATATGAAAATTTAATAAAATATCATATGAATTAATAAATAGTCTAATTTATTAAAGAGGTAATTTTACAAAAGCGACCATCCAAGTCTATAAATAGAGTTATTGGATTCTCATTTTTATTCATTCAATTGATTAAATTCTTCCATTAGTCCTTAGGCATTAAAACGAAAAAAGTCTAGAGAGTTTCCACCATTTTCAAGTTCGTGTTCTTGAAGAAATGAGTGCTCATTTTCACAAGAAGCAATCAAATACCCTAGGAGAACATTAGCCAAGAGATCTGTAAAGAGCACCGAGGCGGGGCTAAAAAATTCTTAAGGACACACACTACTCGACTTGATTTTGAGACTTTCATTTTCAATAGAATAATTTTTAGATTTTTTAAATATTTGAATTTGTTTTGCATGTTTTGTTATTTATTAATTTGCTTGAGTATGCATGTTACAAGTGATTAACATCACATCTTACCTTATAAATGACAAATAGATTTCCTATTAATAATTATTAAAATTGTGATATATTATCATCGAAAATTTAAAATTATATTGTAGAAGACATTCCATGTGTGTTGTTGTAAATTATTATACTTTTATGAGCCTTTGAAACTTTCCCGACAAAAAGAATGGTATAACTTGATCCTCAATTCTCCATGCTCCTCGTGAGTTCTGAATGTCAAATCAAAATTGTAAGAGTTTTCCTCTTAAATCATTAATAATTGAAATCTCTTAAATCAATTAAGTAATGTCGCATTTAGTTGTGGAGCCACTAAGATATGAAAATACATAAATATTCAACCTTCCGGTTGAATATGAAAATTTATTAAAATATCATATGAATTAATAAATAGTCTAATTTATTAAAGAGGTAATTTTACAAAAGCAACCCTCCAATAAATATAGTCATTGGGTTCTCATTTTTATTCATTCAATTGATTAAATTCTTTCATTAGTCCTTAGGCATTAAAATGAGAAAAATCTAGAGAGTTTCCACCATTTTCAAGTTCGTGTTCTTGAAGAAATGAGTGCTCATTTTCACAAGAAGCAATCAAATATCCTAGGAGAACATTAGCCAAGAGATCTGTAAAGAGCACCGAGGCGAGACTAATAAGTTCTTAAGGACACACACTACTCGACTTGGTTTTGAGACTTTCATTTTCAACAGAATAATTTTTAGGTTTTTTAAATATTTGAGTTTGTGTTGCATGTTTTGTTATTTATTAATTTGCTTGAGTATGCATGTTACAAGTGATTAACATCACATCTTACCTTATAAATGACAAATATATTTCCTATTAATGATTATTAAAATTGTGATATATTATCATCGAAAATTTAAAATTATATTGCAGAAGACATTCCATGTGTGTTGTTGTAAATTATATATACTTTTATGAGCCTTTGAAACTTACCCGACAAAAAGAATGGTATAAACTTGATCCTCAATTCTTCATGCTTCTCATGAGTTTTGAATATCAAATCACAATTGTAAACAGTTTTCCTCTTAAATCATTAATAATTGAAATCTCTTAAATCAATTAAGTAATGACGCAGTTAGTTGCGGAGCCACTAAGATATGAAAATACATAAATCTCCAACCTTCCAGTTGAATATGAAAATTTATTAAAATATCATATGAATTAATAAATAGTCTAATTTATTAAAGAGGTAATTTTACAAAAGCGACCCTCCAAGTCTATAAATATAGTCATTGGGTTATCATTTTTATTCATTCAATTGATTAAATTCTTTCATTAGTCCTTGGGCATTAAAAGGAAAAAAGTCTAGAGAGTTTCCACCATTTTCAAGTTCGTGTTCTTGAAGAAATGAGTGATCATTTTCACAAGAAACAATCAAATACCCTAGTAGAATATTAGCTAAGAAATTTTTTAAAGTGCACCGAGGCGGGGCTAATAATTAAGTTTTTAAGGACACAGACTACTCGACTTGGTTTTGAGACTTTCATTTTCAACGGAATAATTTTTAGGTTTTTTAAATATTTGAGTTTGTGTTGCATATTTTTTTAATTTTTTTTAATTTTTTTAATTTACTTGAGTATGCATGTTATAAGTGATTAACATCACATCTTGCCTTATAAAGGACAAATAGATTTCCTATTAATGATTATTAAAATTGTGATATATTATTATTGAAAATTTAAAATTATATTGTAGAAGACATTCCATGTGTGTTGTTGTAAATTATATATACTTTTATGAGCCTTTGAAACTTACCCGAAAAAAAAAAAACTATCAACTTGATCCTCAATTCTTAATGCTTCTCGTGAGTTCTGAATGTCAAATCACAATTGTAAACAGTTTTCCTCTTAAATCATTAATAATTGAATCTCTTAAATCAATTAAGTAATGACACAATTAGTTGCGGAGCCACTAAGAAAGAAACATGCATAAACATTCAACCTTCCAGTTGAATATGAAAATTTATTAAAATATCATATAAATTAATAAATAGTCTAATTTATTAAAGAGATAAATAGTCTAATTCAACCATCTATGTCTATAAATAGGGTCATTGAATTCTCATTTGTATTCATTCAATTGATTCAATTCTTTCAAGTCCTTATGCATTAAAAGGAAAAAAGTTTAGAGAATTTCTACCATTTTCAAGTTCGTGTTCTTGAAGAAATGAGTGTCCATTTTCATAAGAAGCAACTAAGTATCATGAGAGAACATTAGCCAATAGATCCGTAAAGAGCACCGAGGCGAGGCTAAAAAGTTCTTAAGGAAACAGACTACTCGACTTGGTTTTGAGACATTCATCTTCTACATAATATTTTTTTAATTTTTCTAAATCTTTGAGTTTGTGTTGCATGTTTTGTTATTTATTAATTTGCTTGAAGTATGCATGTTAAAAGTGAATAACATCATATCTTGTCTTATAAAGAACAAATAGATTTCCTATTAATGATTATTAAAATGTGATATATTATTTTCGAAAATTTAAATTTATATTGTAGAAGACATTCCACGTGTGCTATTGTAAATTATATATATTTTTATGAGCCTTTGAAACTGACCCGACAAAAAGGAAATTATCAATTTGATACTTAATTATTCATGCTTCTCATGAGTTCTAAATGTCAAATCACAATTGTAGACATTTTTCCTCTTAAATCAGTAATAATTGAAATCTCTTAAATCAATTAAGTAATGACGCAATTATTTGCGGAGCCACTAAGAAATAAACAAGCATAAATATTCAACCTATCAGTTGAATATGAAAATTTATTAAAATATCATACGAATTAATAAATAGTTTAATTTAGGCAAAAATGTAAAACTGACCCTCTAACTTTCACGTTTTTTCATTTCAGTCCTTTAACTTTCACGTTTTTTCATTTCAGTCCTCTAACTTTCAGTTTTGTCAATTCAGTCCTCTAATTTTCAATTTTTATCAATTCAAGGCTCTGTTACAGTTACCGTTACTGCTAGTTATGCGCCCTAGCATATCTTTATTTTTTGTTAGTTATGCGCCCTAGCATAACTTCAATTACTTTTTTTAAAAAAAAAATTAATAAAAAACTGAACAATTACTTTTTTTAAAAAAAATAGAATAATTATAATTACAAATTTTTACTGAACTATGTCCACCCCTGCTTTTTATAATGTGATTACAAATCTAATCACATTATGTTGTTATTTTATAATTTTATTTGTGATATTATTTAATTTATTTGGTGTTTAGTGAAAATTAATTTAATGAAATATTTGTAATTTGTTACTTTTACCGTTTGGGGTGGGCCAATCCGAACCGTTAGAAAAAAACCGTAAATTCGTTCCGGTTTGGTTCGGTTTGCATTTTGATTCGGTTCGGTCGGTTTTTTTGCCCACCCGATAAGCCCCAATTTTGACTGATATGCCTGTTCCAATTTTGAAATACTTTTACCTAAATTTCTAACATAATGCAGGTTAAAAATTGTCATAAATTCAGTTTTTTTTTTAAAATAATTTTCGGATTGGACCGAGCAATTTTTTTTACTTTAAAGTTATGCTATGGCGCATAACTAGCAAAAACAAATATATGCTAGGGCGCATAACTAGCAGTAACAGCAACTGTAACGGAGCCTTGAATTGACAAAAATTGAAAGTTAGAGGACTGAATTGACAAAACTGAAAGTTAGAGGACTGAAATGAAAAAACGTGAAAGTTAGAGGGTCAGTTTTGCATTTTTGCCTTTAATTTATTAAAGAAATAATTTTATAAAGACAGCCCTCCATGTCTATAAATAGGGTCATTAAGTTCTCATTTTTATTCATTCAATTGATTCAATTCTATCATTAGGCATTAGGCATTAAAAGGAAAAAAGTCTAGAGAGTTTCCACTATTTTCAAGTTCGTGATGTTGAAGAAATGAGTATCCATTTTCACAAGAAACAATCAAATATCCTGGAAGAACACTAGTCATGTGATTCGTAAAGAGCATCAAGGCGGGGTCTAATAAGTTCTTAAGGACATAAACTACTCGACATGGTTTTGAGAAATTCATCTTCTACAGAATAATTTTCAGATGTTTCTAAATGTTTGAGTTTGTGCTACATGTTTTGTTATTTATTAATTTACTTGAAGCATACATGTTAAAAGTGATTAACATCTCATCTTGCCTTATAAAGGACAAATAGATTTCTTATTAATTGTGATATATTATTATCGATTTAAAATTATATTATAGAAAACATTTCACGTGTGTTGTTGTAAATTATATTTACTTTTATTAGTTTTTGAAACTTACTCGACAAAAAGAAAGCTATCAACTTGATCCTCAATTCTTCATACTTCTCATGAGTTCTGAATGTCAAATCACAATTATAGATAATTTTCCTCTTAAATCAGTAATAATTGAAATCTCTTAAATAATTAAGTAATGAATAGGCATAATTATTTCAGTTAAATATGTTAAATATATCATACAAATTAATAAATAGTCATAAATTTAAACGGGAGAAAGGAGAAAAAATGAAAGTGGTGCAGTTTCCGGTAGGTCAACTAGGCCCTTAAATTTTATCAAAAAGTAAGGCTCCCGAATTCAAAAAAAAAATCAATTTTTAATATTTAATATAACTCATATACTTTTTATCATTTATCGATATGATCTCATTTTAAAAACTCGTTTAAAATCTCATAAAACTTTCAATTTATTTTGAGGCTACTATTAAAACTACAGCCAGAAAAAAAAGAAGACGAAGTAACAGTCTCAGTTTTACCTCTCACACCCTCATAAATTACTTCTTCTCAGTTTTAACTGTCATCATCGAACACTCCCTGACCTCTCTCTCTTCGTGAATTTGTCTATTTATTAAAATATATATACATACACACATACATACATACATACATACATATATATACGTACGTACATACATATATATATATATATATATATATATATATATAAATAAATAATAGAATATTTACAAGAGAAGATTATGAATTAATATTCGGTAGATTTTTAGATTGTACTATAACTATATAACTATATGTATCTAAATTCATAATAGATATTAAATTATAATAAATATGTAGATTGTAATAATTATTTCTAAAAAAATCTTTATATGTAAAATTTAATTGAATAAAAACATTAATGGGTTGACACTCAAAAGTGAAATAATGGGTGGTGTAGACAACTTTACAAATATATATATATAAAATTTCAGAACAAAATAAGATAGAAGAAAATTGCAGATTTTAGACAAGGATTTAACATTTCAAATGGGAATTGAGAGCAAGCCAATCCACTCAAGAACTCCATTGCTACAGTTGTTCATCGTAATTCTTATCAGAATTGTTTACACTTTAATGTGAAAATACTTTTACACAGAATCTGAAATCCACAAAATCAATTCAGAATAATCCATCTACCGACACTAATTTTAATGTAAAATACCTGACACTGTAAAAATATGCTTCAATCAATTTTTATTGTTTCATATCACACAGCTTGTTTCCCTTCTTCCAATTTGTCTGCAACTATACAATTGAACTCTGAATCATCAAAGGTCATCTTTCATTCATGAATGAATTCCAAGCCAGCAATGCTGCCCCTACAGCAGGCTCCACCTGATGTCGATACAATAAAACAGCAGCGTCGGTTTCTGATATATATAAAATTGCATGTGCATGCAGAAAGATACATTGAAATCTAAAACTAGCATTTCAATTGGGTACATACTGTAGTCAGATATTGGAACATTATAAATCAGATTATTACTCTCGGAAAATTTCATAACCCTATCTTAGGGTTAAATTTGTGAGCCCATGTCAAAATGGAAACACACATACTTAACTATACATGCCAAACCCATTTCATATGAAGAACCAAAAAAAAAAACAATCTTTCTTGAATTAAGAGAAGTAGTCATTCATGAAAAAAAAACTGTTATTGCAGTGCTCATGCATCACCTACTCTCTAATCATGCCTTCTATGACTTGCTAACATATAGTGTTCTTTCTAATTCTTAGTTGTGACATATACTACTCAAATTTTTTATTTGTAAACCTCCAGTCCCAGCAGCTTAATAGCTTTTCAAGATTTCTGTGTCTGCAGCTGATAGCTCATTACAAGCCCAAGGGTATAACTGTAACCTACACAAGGCTACACAACAACAATTACCAGTTGCTTGGTCACACAAGTGGTAGTGAGGCTGAATACATACCTTTGGTCTAACTGGAATTGCACCAGGGTAGTCTCTCGAGATGCATTTTACAACTTCTCTTCCTATATCCCACCTTCTATTTGCTTCAAGGACACCACCAACCATGACAAGGGGAAAAGAATGTTTTCCATCTGCATTAACAAACGTTTAAAATTAACCCAACAAACCAAATAAATTTACATTAGAGCTACCAAAGGATAGACTATTAGAGTTATCCATTATACTTTATTTAATATAAGCAGTTATCCATTATTACTTGTAGCTAGAAAATATTTGCATGTTAAGGAAATAATATCTCTTTATCATAGAAACGATCTCTAAGATTCCAATTATAATTATTATAATATTATTTTCCGTTATTAGTATTAGTTATTTCCTATTTTAGTTTGATATGTTGCCTATATAAAGGCCCTTATTATTGTAAATACAATATAGAGTGAATTCAATACTTCTTTCATTATCTAACATGGTATCAGACACTAGGTTACGATTTTTCTAGTTTTGCTCTCTCAGCCTCTCATCGGCTCGTGGAGATCACAGCTACCATCAGCACGTGAACCTCACGCGCCACTCCAAACCAAACCACCATTGCAGTCGCCGGCCCCATTGTAAAAAAAGAAAAACAAACAAACCCCCAACCATTCACTCCACCAATGTCTCCATTTGCCAACGGTATCTCGCACTCAAATATGTCTTGGGCCCAACCAAACATACCAGCTTTGTATCTTCCAGGAAGCAATCTTTCATCCAGTCGCTTGAGATCTTCTCTTGATGACAGAGATATGCATGTAGAAGACTTCAACATGCTGCCTCCACTCCCACCCCCATTAGCTCCCAAAAATCAGATCAATCAGTCTTCTTGGTAACATCGTCTCTCTCATCTCGAAGATCACGCAAGGCCTGTTCCTTTGCCCACCTTTGCTGTTCTGCAAGTTTCTTCTTGTAAGCACTTGTAACAAATTGTCAAATTTGTCCTTGTCCGCAAAGGTCTTCCTTGTTTCTCTCTTTAGCAAGTTTCCTCTCATAAATTATATCATGCTCGCTCTTTCGCTCTTCAGCTTTTTTAATCAATTTTTGAATATATTTCGACTGTGTCTGCACAATCCTGCTCCTCTCGGGCTTTCGCTCTCCTTTCGGGATTCGGGTCTCCTCTCGGACTTCGGCTCTCTATCGGGCTTCGGCTCTCTCTCGAGCTTCGGCTCTCTCTCGGGCTTCGGCTCTCTCTCGGGCTTCGGCCCTCTCTCGGGCTTCCGCTCCCCCTTCTAGCTTTGTAGGTAAAGCTCATCAATTATCTCCGAGTTTCAAGACTCCGATATCCGATTTCAAAATGCAACCTCAAGCTTATTCCTTCGTCACCAGCTTGAGTTAGAGGGGTGTTAAGGAAATAATATATCTTTATTATGGAAATGATCTCTAAGATTCCGATTATAATAATTGCAAAATTATTCTCCATTATTAGTATTAGTTATTTCCTATTTTAGTTTAATATGTTGTCTATATAAAGGCCCCTATCATTATAAATACAATATAGAGTGAATCCAAGACTTTCTTTCGTTATCTATTGCACAAGACAAGACTAATAAACACATTTTTGTCCTGATTCATACCACATTTATAATATCTATCAACCAACCATGGAGCTTGTATAGATCCTGATAGTAGAAAAGTATCCAACAAAGCTGGAACAGACAAAATGAAATACAAATGTTTATATTTTAACACAACAATATACCAATCTTGTTGTATACTTATTACTTACAAGCCATGAAGGGTTACGGACAAACCAGATTGTTCATATTGATATCCCAAATCGTTCCATCATCTTACTATAATGTAGTTATATGCAAATATGTATGTAATGCAGAAATAACTAACTATAGACCAGGGAAAAAGTCAACATTAGGTAAAGTAAAAAGGAAAAAAAAAAATATCTATGAAAATAATGTACCAAGAGAGAGGGACTTTTTCTTTCAAAAGTTCAGTATATGTCACACCTTCACCAGACAACCCAAGTCTCTGAACAACAGCTTTCACACTTAAAGCCAACTCTTCAACAGAATCTTCCAAGATCTTATTTGCAACTTCATCACCTGCCTCTGCACATGATACAACAACTGGAACCAGTGCAGCTATTCGAGCCCAAGACGGATCTGCGTAGGTCCACCTAAACACCAATAAGTGAATGAGTTGTGAAACAATATCAAGAGAGAGTTTAATCTATTGTGTTACTGCAGAATATTAAATGTAAGCACTGTAGCTGGACCACAACCAACATAAGCCAAAATGACAGCTTGTTACTGCAGGAATCACAAACTAGTTAGTTTTAGCGTATATACCCGATCAGTTCATCTGGAGAAGAAAGATCAAGTGTTCTTAAAATATTAGATGTAAGCACCGTAGCTGGACCACGACCATCATAAGCCCTTATCACTGCAGTTAATGCCTGTGCAGCTATCCCATATCCGCTGGAAGTGAACAAAAATGCATTTTTGTGTAAAACATAGTACATATACCTTTACATCAAATGCAAAAAGCATACAAATATAGACTTGTAGAACAGCAGAAGAAACATCCTTAACAAATACATGGACAAATGTTCACTTATACACAGTATTATCTTAATTTATTATCAGATGGGATATGAAGTCTTAATTCGGCTTTCCTTGATTTGGGTTAAGTTTTGTCATTAAAATAGTAAATCTATTCCAAATTCTAGTAACCTTAGAAATCCTACTCCAGATAAGCTGTTTTTAATAGAGTGGTGAGTTATTTGGTTTACTGTTTAGGATATGGATGTTGAGTGTTCTTCTCTCTTCAGCTAGAGACCATTTTTATCTTCTGCAACTCTTTTTCTTAATCTCCGAAATAAAAAATTCTTCAAACCCCAACCAAATCTCAAACTCTCCCTTCTCTAAACATCTAAAATTTGTCCTACAATTGGTCAATTGCCACCGCTAATTGACACTTATTTTAAAACCAACAAAGAAGTACTCTTTTTAGGATCAATTGTCTATATGGATCTTTATCTAGCAGCTAAAAAGAAGCCTACTCTCCTCCATTATCTATATCTATTGGAAGATAGATTGAAGTTCGCTAATGAGAACGCCTCATGCCTAATGATAAATTGACACTTTGAAAACACAAACATGGTGATACATCCACAGTGGTCAATTATGACATGACTCTAAAATTTTCCATTTAAAAAGTTTTTTATTCAAGGGGCAAACAAAAAAGATCATTGTGCACAACCAAAAGATAGCTAGTACGGCTACAAGCATATACCTTCCCCAATCACCTAGGATAGGCCCTGCACCAGCAGCCCGGGCTTCTCTGCCATCTTCTGTAAATCCATAAGAAATGGTCCCAGTACCAGCAATTAGAACACATCCATGAAGCTTTCCCATTGTTCCGCACGACAAAGCTGCGACAGCATCATTATGGACATACAGCCTTATGTTGCCAGGAAATATATCTCTGCACAAACAAGAAATTGAAGGTGATATGTGTCTATCAATCAAATATCCATTTGTAGAATAAAGTGCCTGATGTAAACTAATAATTGCTGAAGCACAAGATGCCTCAAACACCAAAGAAATGTTATAAGTGCAACAGCCAGTGCAAAAGAAATGAACCAAACAAACCCGTTTTTTCTTTTTGGCTTTCAAAGATTCTGAACAGAGAATTTAAAATACAAAAGAATTCCATATATAACAACAAAAATTGAGGCAGAAACTGATGCGCATGAGTGAAATTGATTGTACAATATATTTACATTCTGTTTAGCCAGGAGAATAACTTAATAGAATAAATGAATAATGTACAAACAAGGAAACCTGGTCCCTAACACACTATGAGATCGAGTTTAGTTTACTACTGGACTAAAAAAAGGACGTACCCAGTGCACAAGGCTCCCACTATAAGCAGGGTATGGGGAAGGTTCTGATGTACGTAGCTTTACTTCTTCTATATAATCCAATCTTTTTCCACATGATTTTCCACATTTAGCATTCAAATTGTTCTAAAGATCATACAATATCCAACTCACAAATTTCTCATTACATTAAAACCGCAAGATGTACTTAGTGGGCAAACCTGAGCCAGTTTAACATTCTTTGCTGATCTGTTGGATGGTTAACCCCAGATACCGCAAGACAAACAGCTCGAACAGCAGATCGATTGGAGCCTGACTTTGAAAGCGCATCCGCCATTACTTTCTCTAATGTCTCCCTAG